>JAMRYI010000581.1:0-105488 GCA_029231635.1 Ditylenchus weischeri | reverse complement strand
AAAAGTTGTCATTTTAGCCGATCTTCTGTAAAGGTGATCCTGTTTGCCTTGTTGCATTAAGAGTACATATTACTTAGGACGTAATTGAGCCGATGATGCAAAGTCGCAATGGTATGTAAAGTGTTCTGTAATGTGTCAAAGGCAATGGAAGAAGTCGAAACGGAAACCTAAAGTGGATCGAAATTTATAGATTATGTGTTGTTTCTAATTTTGAATATTTAGTATAATTCCCGATATTCACCATGTGGCTGGAAGTGCTATCTTGAGGACAGCCGAAAACCAAGTCACTCAGTTATCATATTTCACATTTTAAAGCGTTCTATTTTCAGTGATTGGTGTATCAGCAGGCAGCTGTGGTGGGGCCACGCATTCAGCCTACTTGAGCCATATCGATGATCCAAACATTCTAAGGGTGACCTTATTGATGATCGATATTGGTGGGTCTCACCTTTTTCTCACCCGCTATGCTGTTATCGTGTTTAGGGTGGCTGCATGCACCGAAGAAGAAGCTATATCCGTTGCTTAAGTTTAATGTGGATAAAAGCAAGATCACAGTTGCTAGGGTAACTATTTCTTTCGAGATTTCTATCTACTTAAGAGTTATTTAACAGATGAGGGAAGTGCTTTGATACCTTGCTTTCTGCTGGCTTGCCTTTGCATTAA
Organism: Ditylenchus weischeri; assembly: GCA_029231635.1. Lineage (NCBI taxonomy): Eukaryota > Metazoa > Nematoda > Chromadorea > Rhabditida > Anguinidae > Ditylenchus > Ditylenchus weischeri. Next base: position 104,825 of record JAMRYI010000581.1, on the reverse strand, counting down.
TGGTTGGCCTGAACAAACCAAGGATTTTGATGGTTCTTCCTGCCATCTGATGGAGACGTAAGCACTACATTTTGAATTCTTTTGGGTAGCCAGGATGGTGTTCCTGTCGCAGGAATTGTGTGGAAAGCTTCCTTTTGATGAGGTTCAACGCTGATTGTTTAGTAGTTGAATTTAGTTTTACAGCTATCTAGGTTTTTCTTCACGCTGTCATTCGCGATGCGCATGGTAATCTCAATCCTTATTTATAACATTTTTCACGCAACTTGATGTTAAGGAAGAAAAAGATGAAAGTCTTGGAAATGTGACTGATCCATTGGACATTATTCATGGGATTACACTGGATGAGCTAAAAAAAAAAAAAAAAAAGTTTTAGAGGAAATTGGATCCAAAGTATATTACTTATCTATTGGCACATTTCTTTTAAAAAATTCAGGGAGTTATCTACCGCTAAGTCTGGTCTGCAGCGTGATTTCAAACTGGGTATTCCAGAATGTGGTGAGAGATTAATTATCGGTTTGCATTAGGCGTGAACAATAATTTAAAGGAACTGATGCTCTGAGGTTTGCTCTGTTGGCTTATCATTCAAACGGACGGGACATCAATTTGGATGTTTTTCGACTCTTGGGATACAGAACTTTTTGTAAGATACGTTTCTATTCTTGTCTCTTCTTATTATCTGGCCTGAATTCAGGCAACAAGATTTGGCAAGCCTACAAATTTGTGATGATGAATTTGCCCAATCCCTTCCCACTGGAAGACAAATATAAGGTCAGCTGTTGGTATTGACATAAGAATTTCTATTTATGGTTGAGATATTTTAGCTTTCCGGACATGAAGATGAGGTGGACAGGTGGATTCTCTCTCAGCTCTCTTCTTGCATTGCCAAGTGTACTGAAGATATCGGAGCATACAGGTTTACGAGCGCTGCAAGCAACATCTTCAATTTCTGGCTTTACCAATTTTGTGGTTTGTTTTGGCTTCTTTTTTGAACTGCTATATCATTTTCTGTTTTAGACGTTTACGTGGAGTGTGTTAAGGATGTCCTCCGCAGTGATGATGCGCCGCGTGTCGATGCTGTGCAGCAGGTTTGGATTGCATATAAAAAGTTTGTCACTTTAAAAGTTTTAGATTCTCTATCTGTGTGTTGAAACATTCTTGCGCCTTATTTCGCCGTTCATGCCATTTTTGTCTGAAGAATTGTGGCAACGACTGGCTAAGCGAGGATCTGAGAAGTCGGCTAGCGTCTGTGTGGCTGAATATCCTGAGCCAGAAAATGTAGCGCGTTTATTTGGCAACAGCTATGAATTTTTATCTTCTGAATTCAGTATCCGTTCTATGAGGAATCATTGAAGACCCCTGTGCCTCCAACTTCTCTCAAATACAAACAAGAAGTGATAAATCCGTGAGGGTTGGTTTTTGAGCGGTCTTCCTGCAACTTGTTAAACATTTTTTTTCAGAGCCGCTTGCAGCTAATTTGATAATATAGAAATTTAATGGGAATATAGTAGTTATATATTTGTCGTTGTTATGTGTTAAAAGTTAGTGTCTGAATAAGAGTTTGCAAAATTTCACTGCTGTTTTCTTTTTTTTTATCGTTAAGGCTGTACATTTCTGAGGATAGGAATAAGCTCATTTCATGGACTTGGTTTAGCCGTCTACTGTTTTAATAAACTTTACCGCGTGTAAGTTCGGTTCATAGACCTTCAACCTGTTCTACGCGATAATTGTTTTAAACATTCATTGTTTTTTTTTCGAATAATAGCCTTATGATGTTTTTACACAATCCTTTTAACATGTTGGGAGGGTTATGTGTATAAATCCCCCACATATGTCCCTTATAATGCCTCTGCGCAGATTTCCTCGCAGCATATAAAATCGCATAAGCCATCAACTTTTCTCTGCCTTTATAGTATTTTGAATTTTCAAATTTTTAATTTTTCCTTCAAAAAAATTCCCTATGCTTAACTTTTCGAAACGCACCGGCATACCCGTTTAGAAAGCCCAGGCTCGTTTGACCACGTTGACAAAACTGTGGTTTTACTATTTTGTAGTCCGGCTAACAAGTTTAAGCCAGTCTTGACATGCGCTGGCCTACCCTGGCGATATATGCGAGGGATATCTGCTTAAAGAGCATAGTTTGACACAAATGTTTAAGTCCGTCCTAATATTTGCCGGCCTAGTCTAAACTTAAGGCTTTGTCTAAGGAAAAATGCTGATTATACATAAGGCCATGCTAGGCCCAGCTATAAATACACCGCGAAAATTTTCATTCAACACTTCAAAATACAAAAAGCATTGAGTTTTAAAAACCAAAAAGAAGACTTTTGATGCGTGTTACAACGGGAGAAAATGCGCTCAATGTCGGAGTTAACAGGATTTTGCTAACAAGCCTGTAGGGGGCAGGAATTTCATCGTTATGAAACCTTAATTTTTCATCACATATTTTCTCAGTTGGAATTAACGATATGGAATTCACACACATTCACTTCTCTTCAACCGTACCTGATCGAAAAACACCCGCTGAGACATACGGCAAAAGGTTTCCAGGGGCAGTTCGAATGGTTCAGCTGTGGCATTAGCATAGCGTATTGCAGCCAGCTATTTTGAATCAATTTGATACACAGTGAGAATTATTTTTAGTTAGCAAAGGCTGACAAAATAGCTTCATGGGATGAGGCTTAAACAAAGTTTCACAAAATAAATAAAACTGAAACTTGATGTTATTTCAAAACGATTTTACTCAATTACCCTTAAAAACAATAATTGACAACAATCAAAAATAAGAGAAGATAGATTTGTAATTTTAAGTTACTTTTTTGTTTGAATATTTTTGAAGGAAAACTTATCAAAGCCGTCACTGTGCTGCAGAAGTTCTAGCTTGGTAATCACTGAAACTAAAAGATTACTAATGTATAGAGCATATATGCTGTACCAAAATACCTGGAGGCTAATGTTATAACCACCGAGAGACACCACCCCGCCCTACTCTTATAATGGGAGATATGACGTATATGTGTCATATATGACGTACCGTATATCCTCGATTATTTGGCCCGGCTCGTTTATTTTTCAACCACTAAAAATAAATTGGGGCAATATTTGAGATTTTCGGGTGCTCAACAAAAATTAAAAAAGTGGAATCAGGTAAACTCGTGGTAAATAAGAAACGCAAAAACTGATTCTCAAAATTGTTTTTTCTGGGATTAGATATAGGTCTTAGAGGGCCCGTTTAATAGAGAATATACGGTATATCATATGATGTCAATAATATTGAAGAAATGAAGAAACTTTAATTCTAAAAATAACCATTTTTGCTTTTGGGGTATCATGGTTTTTTTCGGCACCCATGATATGTGACACAGGACCGCATTCTATAGTATAGCCGTAATAACTCCTTTCGGCCAACCATATCTTAAAGAAAATTCTGACAAGACCTGAAACTAAACATATTTCTAGGCGAATTTTAACGCGAAAACATGAAAATAGTGCTATTTTTGCCTCAGGACGATTCAGTTACCTGTTTCGTTCTGACTATTTAAGAGCAAAATGCTAACGTTTTTGGTAAGCGGAAAAATTACTTTTCTGTTCTTTTTATGGCTAAATTATTCCTTAAAAAAAGGAACTGGACAATAAACAAGGGTTCAGAACATTTTTCCCTGGTCATTTTTTCGTCAGATTATTTTTCCGTTGGACATTATTCCATCACATAGTATTTTATCGTTTTTTAATTTTTCGACGCATCATATGGATCGTAAAATGCTAACACAAAATTGGTCTTTCTAACCATAGTTGGGCACCCTCAAAAAACCATCACCGCCATCGGCGGCGAATAAATGTCGCTTAATTTCAACACCGTCGCTACTCCATCGCTACCGCCGCCGGCGGCTCCTTATATTCCGCCGACTAAAGGTGCCGCCGGCGGCATCGCCGCCAGATATTCAGTACATGTAGAAAAAGTTTAGCTAGAGCAGGGTGTAGGTCGCCCAAACCCACATTTTGAATAAATAAGTCGGCCCGAAGAATTTATTCTTGTAGCTGAGACTCCAGGAATGGTTTGGGGTACGGGGTAATACCCCTACCCTTAACCCCCTCACTATTGATTACGGTTACAATTGGTTACGGGTTAAAGGGTAGAGGGTAGAAAATAAGGGTAATTCTACCCTCACCCCTAACCCGTAATCAATACCGTAAGGGGTAAGGGGTAAAGGGTAATCTACACACTATTGATTACCGAGTAAACGGTAAAGGGTAGGGTAGGGGGTAAAGGGTAGAACTATTGATTACCAAAATGGGGGTAGGGGGGTAAAATATTTTACCAAGGGGGTAAAATCAGGGTATTCATTGTACAATTCACCCAAACCAAAACTAATCGTCATTGACAACCATCCATGACAACACACCGTCTAATGTAAATAACCTAGCACAATTTACCTCCACTGTAGTTGGCATGTAGATGAATTCATTCGCCCGAGAAGTCAAAGCATTTGTCACCCTCTGAATCGCCCTGGAAACTGTCACTACCCTTCACCCCCTACCCCTTGGTACTGATTACCCAAATGAGGGGGTAGGGGTAGGGTTATTACCCCCATATCCTCAAATTGATTACCAGTCCAGGCTACAAAACGTATATTATCACTAGGGACAACAGAGCCTATCGTCTCTATCGTATTTTGAAATTTTAATAAATATCACTCCATCACATATCCCCCTGATTATAACCACCCCCCCGCCCTGATTAAACAGGTTCCTGGAAAATATCCGACAAAAATTTGCAAAACTGGCCGAAAATTGGGCTTAAACACAAAATGCACTAAAAACCAGGCTAAAGTCCACCATCTCCAGTTTGGAGGGACTTAAAACCTTTTTTCACAGCCACTTGATTCTGCGGTTTTATGCTTAAAGGAAAGCAGATGTTTAATTTTCGGGTTCCGGAAAGATATCCGACATATGTTTGCCAATAGTGGCCGAAAATCGGGCTTGAGCACAAAAGTGGCGACCCACCCACACATGCCAAATACTATATAGAGACAACTCCATTTTGAGGGACTACAAAAGTTTTTCTTTTTCGAAGACATTTCCTGGTCTCGGCATAAAAAGATTGAATTGTCTGAAGTTTTGGTTCCGTCGAGACATTGCCGAAAATAATCGGAAAAATAAGCAAATGGCCTGAATGTGGTCAAAATGTCCATTAAAAAGTAGGACGCACACATGCCAAATACTATATAGAGATTTATAAAAATTGAATAAAAATTTTAACTGATTTTTAAAAAAAGTATCTAAATTTTTTCGGCGTCCGGGCCGGGCCGAAGTCGAAAATTAGTGCATATTTAGATGCTTTTTAAAAATTAATCGGAAAATTTTTATTCAATTTTTATAAGTGTATCATTTTGTGGGCTCTAGGTAAATTGATCAACGGTAAATTGATCAACGGTAAATTGATCAACGGTGAATTGATCAACTGGTAAATTGGTAAACTGGTAAATTGATCAACCGGTAAATTGATCAACGGAATTGAATTGACAGGGTTTTTTGCTAGAAATTTATCTATGATGTAATCATTTGTCTTTTATGTAAAACCAACCTTTCTGGTTTTATTAGGGTTGTGAAATCATCTGTGACTCACTGGTGATTGCCCGTCGCGATTTTTTTTCACACAAGATTATTATTCTACACCACTGATGTAACTATTAAGGCTATCGAAAAGTGAATTCAGAAGCGATGTGTAACTCAGAAGAGGTGTCTTGATTGCCTGGTTTCGCGGTCTACGTGGAAATGATTTTTGTAAGGTATCTTTTTAGCGTTGATTTCATCAGATATTAGATCTTTGGGGCTTTAGGTGGACGAGAAGTATTCAGGATCGTTTCAATTTGACTGGTCTCAGTGAGCTGGTGCCGCGCTTTCATCAGGCTCTTGATATGATTCTTGATTTGGAACCAGGTAAACCAGAAAGCCTGGCTGTTTTTCGTCATTGACTGCAAAAATCTTTTAGATGACGAGTAATGAGGAAGCACAATCGACTTGGTGAAACAGCTGAAATGCTTTATGTCTTATTCACGCTCACTACATTCTGACTAATCGCGGCATTCAGCAGATGATCGACACTCTTCTCAGCATCATCATTCGATGGGGCCTACTTCGGCACTGGTAGGAATCGATGCCAAATAAACTTCTTTGTAAATGGTTTTCAGGATTCCTTCCTTTGTTTTTTCAGTATATCATGAACTGCGTCCAAAACGTCGGCTAAGAGCTATTTTCCTCGGTAACCACTTAATTTTTTGTGTTTAAATCTTGCAAAGCCATTATATCATCTAAAACATCATTGTTTTTTTACAGACTCTATGGTTTCAACATCAGACCGATGGAGTATCGATCGCAGTATTACCAGTCGTAGTCTCCGCTCAGATCACCATCGATCAACAACTGAGTGACGCGATGAAGTAGGCTATTCTGGAGGGAAACTGGCTGGCATAGATCACTCTAAATCAATTCGTGGGCACAGAATCATCCTTCTTATGACAAAATCTACTTCTTTGACGTTAAGTTTAGATTCTTGTTATTGTTCTGCTCAGCAATTTGTTACAAATAAATATATGTCTGAACTTTTTCTGTGTGGTATTGAGTTTTCTTGTCATCCGTCACGGAATCAAAATTGTGAGTTCCTCAAAGGTTGTTGACAGATGAAGCTAATGTCTGTGCAGACTGATAAAGTTGAGAACTAGCAAAAAATTTTCCTTCCATCAGGAGCAGATGAGTAAATTTAGAGAAAAGATGATTGATGAAATCACAAAAAGAGAACTGAAAAATTGTCGTTACTAACTTGTTATAAATGTTGAATCGTTCTATAAACTTGGTTGCGTTTAGTCGAATCGGTGCTTTTTCTTTCTCAAAATTGAATTTCTAGCAAAAAACCCTGTCAATTGAAAATCCGTTGATCAATTTACCAGTTGATCAATTTACCAGTTGATCAATTTACCGTTGACCAATTTACCGTTGATCAATTTACCGTCGCCCCATTTTGTGGCCTGGAGTCTCAGAAGCGAGCATAAATTCTTTGGGCCGACTTATTTATTTAAAAAGTGGGCTCTGGCTGACCCGTGCACACCCTGAGCTAGAGCGCAAAATCTCATGCCACAGTGGCCAAAAGCTAATAAAAAAGAGTTTATAGGAGTTAATCAATAAAGGAAGGAAAATAAATGATTGGTCCTTATAGTTAGTTTATGCTTAAATCATGACATTATTAAACGTGTGCGCCGCCGCTACCGCCGCCGTCCCTCAACTTCGCCACCACCGCTGCTGTCTGTGTCTATGTGCATTGGTATTGGGATTGTTAAGGGACTAAAAAAGGATCTAAACCTTGCTTAACACGGAAAGCCCTGACTGTAAGACCAGCGGCTTATGGTGCAGAATTCCATGGGGAATCCTAATCTGCATTCAAATTCCGCTCGAGACAATATTTATTCAAATATCGAATTTTTCCCAAGTTTAAATATTTGTTGTCTCCAGCGGAATTTTGACGAGGACTTTCAAACTTTAAAAGCTGTTTTATTAGCAAACCGACAATGATGAACGCGAGTCCGGTGTCAGAAACTGAGATTAGCCCAGCAACTAAACGTTTTACGTTTTCAACTAATTGTTAATTTTTTTCAAACTGAAAATATTGTTTCATTTCCTTTAAATCATTTTTCGTTGCAGTTTTGTTTGCTCTTTTAAATGGTATGTGGGGTTTGTTGAACAGAAGGCTCTATCACACGTAATTATATACATTTAGGTCAAAAAACTGTTTTGGAAAAATAACACAATTGTTTCTTCGGGCAAAAATTCAGCATCTAGTTACCTTAAAGTCCTTCACAATATGTCATTAGAAAGCTGAGCTTCTGTTATTGTGAAAGAGGTATAGCAATAACAGTTGTGTATAGTAAAAGTTGGAGTACCAGCTGATTTTTTGAACATACCCAAGACACATTTGACACCACTCAGAAAATTTTCAAAATCTCAAGTCAAACCGGCTTTTTTGAAAAAGAGTTTGCAGATCCGTATTCTCCATGAAATTCTGCACCACAAGTTGCCGGTCTTACAGTCAGGGTGGGGCGTGTTAAATTTGAAAAATTTAAGAAGATTAAGAAACAGTGAAAGTAAAAAGACTCAAAGGAACGCAATTTAAGAGCATATACATGTTTTAATACATGTAAATTAAAGTTTTATAATTAAATTAGCTTGACCGCTCGTTCAAACTTGATTTGATTTGCGCCCCAAAAATTACTTCTTCAAAGTACTGCGGGAATTAAACATCATGGGAAGGCTCAAAAGTGCTTTTTAAAACTTTTAGAATTGACAAATTTTGCAAACAAAAATTAACATGCTGATGCAGGCAAAATGAGCAGTTCTGAATTTTATTTCCATTTTATCAAGGGAAAAGTGTCAACTTCGAGGCCATTTTTGCCAACTTTTAATATCATACTCCTGCTTTGTTAGCATACCTCATAGCAGCAAAAATATTTTGTAAAGCAGCCTCAACTCCCACAATCTTGGAAAAACAATCGATTTATTTCTGGGCTGGAAAATTTTTTTGTGTAGCCCGGAATCTTAGCTACAAAATGGTACCAACAGAAAAAAATTGGCCGAGAAAAAAATTTACAGCCGTTTTTTGCACTTTACATCGCACTTATTGGGAACGCGCCTAAACTCTATAACTTTGTCATTGCCGATGTTCTACGCCTTCAGCATCATTCACTAGATATGCCAACTCAAACCACCTGTCAAAGTATTCGATGGCTGTCGTTAAAGAGTTCTGGGGAACAAATGTCCACCAGTTTTAATTAAGCAAAACAACCCCAAAACTTCATGTCAGAGCTGCATCGGATATGAAAAAATATTGGATCGGTTGTCAAAAAGTGCCGGATATCGGATACCGGATATAAGATAATTTCTCATATGATCATAAGATAATTTCTCAAAAAAATTTGAAATTTTTTTTGAAAATCTTAAAAAAAAATTATCCGAAAATTCGCCATTTTTTCGGATATCCGGTGCAGCCCTGCCACATGCTTATGCTGGTACCGAAAATTAACACACATCTTGTAGATTAAAAAATCCAAAATTAACTATATTAACTATAGATTTCACTTACCGTATTCTCTCTAATTAAAGCACCCCCTCTAATTAACGCACCCCTCTCAAAAAAAAGGTTGTACTAAAGACCCACCTTTTCAAAAGAACCTCTATATGCATTTTTTGATCAAGAGCACTTCTCGGAATCATGTCTAAGGTAAGTGAGTGCGCGCATCTCTAACTCTCAAGCCCCCTGCGCCCCCTTCGGGGGCGCAGGGGGACATTTTACTGTTACAGATTTTGAATGACATGTGTTTAGTTTGCAGACTGTCGTTACAGTTTTTGTCAGCGCTATCGACTTCGATAGATTGAAATATAAGCCCATGCTCTAATAACCGCCCATGCCGGAGGGAGGTTGAAAAATAAGCTCTCATGGCCTCTTTTTAGAGAAAATACGGTATTGTGATTTTTTTAGGCTAAAGGATGGGAATGGACTTAAACATAGCCCTTCATCAAGTGGGATTCTGCAATATTTCTTTGGATCCTATAATTGAAGTTTGCGGTATGACATTACATGATATCATAAAACCTTCACTTTTTGAAATCGCCTTAGCGGACTTCCAATTTTTTTGGATTAATTTTCAATATTTATTTATACAAGGCACTGGCAATCGAAACACATATAAGCTTTTTTATACAGGAGTTGGTAGCTGACATTTTCTCTGGTAGAACTCTTTCCAGGTCTGCAAACTTCCTTCAGTCAACACCCCTTCTGGGCAATCCTGCATCCATTCCACCGCTTTCTTTAGCGAACTAAATTAACCGGCTTCAGTTTTTAAATTTATTTTATAAGACATACCTGCAAGTGTCTTCCCCATTTTTCTTCTCACGTTGATAGCGGTTGCCTACTCTTGTGATACACGACCTTCTGAAAAAAAATTAGCCTAATTTTGGGTGTATTAGTATTAGAGCAATACAGTAAGCCGTCAATTTCATGCAAACTTTAAAAAAATTGCCAAAAAGCTAAATGTGGCAATATAATTTATTTTTATTTTTAACAGATTTTTTAACAGCTCGAAAAAATATATAATTTCGATGTCATTTAAAAGCGGCGGGGTTTATTCAACAATCGGAAAATTCAAAAACCGGATAATTCAACAGAGGAAATTTAACATTCAAAAGACGAATAATTCAACAGTGGATTATTCAAAAAGCGGATAATTCAACAGATTAATTTTACACAGTCGGATTATTTGACAAAGTGATATTCAGAAGTCGGATAATTAAACCGCGAAATTTTGGTTTTATCGGGAAATTAGACCGAATGCTGACTGTTTTGCAAAAAATTTGGTGAAATGTCCGACTGTTGAATATTACTCTGTTGAATTATCCGGTTTTTGAAATAGTTATTGTTGAATTATCCGCTTTTGAATTATCCGGTTTTTGAAATAGTTATTGTTGAATTATTCGTCTTTTGAAAACGCGGGTGTTGAATTTTCCTCTGTTGAATTATCCGGTTTTGAAATAGTTATTGTTGAATTATTCGTCTTTGAAAACGCGGTGTTGAATTTTCTCTGTTGAATTATCCGGTTTTGAAATAGTTATTGTTGAATTATTCGTCTTTGAAAACGCGGGTGTTGAATTTTCCTCTGTTGAATTATCCGGTTTTTGAAATAGTTATTGTTGAATTATTCGTCTTTTGAAAACGCGGGTGTTGAATTTTCCTCTGTTGAATTATCCGGTTTTTGAAATAGTTATTGTTGAATTATTCGTCTTTTGAAAACGCGGGTGTTGAATTTTCCTCTGTTGAATTATCCGGTTTTTGAATTTTCCGATTGTTGAATAAACCCCCCGCCTTAAAAGCTACTACAATTATTCGAATAGGCCGATCCCCTCTCCCATTCAATATCGTGACACACTTTTCGGATTCAACTGTCAAGCAAGTTGCCATCCAATTTGTAGCCAGTGAAATGAGCTCAAAACGAGTGGTAGCTGTCCAAGAGTGAACTGCAAAAAGTGGGCCAAAACAAAATACCACAAACGCGTTTTTTTTAATTTAGGAGGATCGGTCCATTACAGGGACATGCCCGTGCGCGACACAGTGAAAAGACGGGGACCTGCAAATATTTTCTTTCTCGAAACATTTTACATGCTTTCTCATCTAGATTTTTTAAGTTTTCTGCCTAGTTTGCGTCAAAATCAGATTTGACGCAAACGAGTGAAAAATGGAACAATTCAAAAAAATTGCTGGTCCCCGCCTTAACTTTTAAAAACGCACGGGCATGCCCCTTTAAATCAAGATTATCCACTCATAAAACTAAACAATATTTAGACTGGTATTAAAAACTTGTATCACAATCAAATAGATATTATATAAAATTCTTCAGCTTTTTTTGGTGGTTTTTATAATACAGTCGAACCTGGATAAACCGCCACTTCGATAAACCACCACCCTGGTTAATCCGTCACGTAGGACGAAATTTGGCAAGCCAGTATAGAAACAAAGAAAAGTTCACCCCAACAAACCACCACTCGATAACCCGCCAACCTCCATAAACCGCCACCAAATCTGCACCCTCAGGTTCAGGTTCGACTGTATGCATCCAGGTTCTACTGTATCAGTACATTTTTTTATTTCGATTGGAATTTAAAAATTCGTCCAAACAATTATCCAAACAAGAAAATATTAGACAATTAGTCTGTATTTCTATTTTTTAAGAATGCGTGTGATTTTGTCGAGATTCGACTGCATTCAAAAATCAATTGCGGTCTTAGAACCCAAAGAACCACATAAAAAACCCCGAAATAAAGTTAGAGTTACATTCAAAAATGATAAATTTGACTTTGTACTTTCAGTCACTCATGAAAAGGCTAAAAACTCACTGTTCTCTGTATCTGGCATCTCTTTTGGACATAACTCTGACAGGTCCTCCTTCTTCACTGGCTGTAGGTAAGGTAATCCTAATGTTAATGTTCTCCGAGCACAAGCTGCAGGAGATGCAAACAAAGAGCAGAATGACGGCTGGAAATAAATGACACATGGTGCTGAGATATTTTTTGTTGTTGTCGAATCAAAACCTTCCTTATATATGCACTGATTGTTGATTTATCAGTTGATGACCCAATCATTCCACTATTATTAACTTTTGATCAGCCAGCCTTTTTACGCATGTTTAGCAAATGTAGTTGTGTCATAGCCAGTGGTGTTTGGGTTGAGAAGAAGGTCAATTTGGATGATAATTTGTAAACAAGTGACCGGTTAAAACCATTCTTAGGTAAAATATTAATATTTTTTTTCTATTTTTACTACAGCCAATTTGCAAGGCAATAAAGACGGTTGTTTATCTGAGACAGTGGTTTTTTCTACATGAAGACTAATCTTTTTTTTAATGGCAGCTATCATCTAGTAGGCCGAAATCGGGGACCTTATTAAAATAATGCTTTATTGTTTTTCTAATGAACGCCTGACGATTGGATACAAAAACTGACTGGATACACCGGTTGGATACAATTTTAAATTTCATTTTTATTACTTTACATTTTTATGATTCAAGCTCAAGCGGGATAGCCAACTATACACTAGGATGGACTCAAACATATTTTACTAACTTTTTAACGGTTAGAAAAACACTTTTGAGCCCGTCCTAACATACGTTAGCCTACCCTAAGCCTAATGCTTAGCCTAAGTTAAAATAAATTTAAGCACAAAAATCTAAACCCAAAATTACCACAGTAGGGCCAAAAATAGGTGCTACATGGATTATAGATGGAAATGGTACCAATTACCATGGTTTGGTAAGGCTGAAAAGAGGTTTTGTTGTATCCAATCCCACAACTTTGTTTTAGTAGTGTATCCAATCGGTGTATCCAACCGTCAGTGTATCCAATCGGTGTATCCAACCGTCAGTGTATCCAATCGGTGTATCAATCCAATCGGTGTATCCAACCGTCAGTGTATCCAATCGGGTATCCAATCCAATCGTCGTGTATCCAATCGGTGTATCCAACCGTCAGTGTATCCAATCGGTGTATCCAACCGTCAGTGTATCCAATCGGTGTATCCAACCGTCAGTGTATCCAATCGGTGTATCCAACCGTCAGTGTATCCAACCGTCAGTGTGTATCCAAAGTGTATTTGTATCCAATCGGTGTATCCAACCAGTTTTTGTATCCGATCGGTGGTATACCTTTTCTAATATATAAATTCGAGAAAAAAACTCGAAGGTTGAAAAATAAACACGCGTGTGCTTCTATTATAATAAATACGGCAATTTTATTAAGACTTAATCCCAATAGAATTTAATTTTGGGTATGGTTTTGTTAGAAACCAAGTTTAAAAAAATCCGTACAGAAACTCAATGATTAAGAATTTTTTGAATTCCCGGACACCACCTCTTATTGGCGTGGGCATGCCCCTTTAAAGGACCATGGTCACGCGTTCTAAATTGTCCCCCGCCAATTTAAAATTTCTTGCCTAATTAATGAACTTCTGTACGGATTTTTCAACTTAGTTTCTAACAAAACATGGCCTAAAAGTTTAATGATTAGGAAAAAATTTAATTGGCAGGGACAAAGACGGCAATGGCCCTTTAAGTAAATTTTGTAATTTTTGGGAGGGTGTATTTATAGAGAAAATACGGAATATCGTTTTTTACTAGGGTTGTTCTATACCGGTGAATTACCGTATTTACTCTAATTATACCCCACCCCCAACTTTGAAGGTATATATCTAGGAGCAGAGTCAATATTTTGCAAAGCTGTTTTTTGCGTTTTCTTAACTCCCACGGGCTCTACCGATTCCATTTTTTGGATCTTGGTTGAGCACTCGAAAATCTCGAGATCGAATTCAAAAATTTTCGATTTTCGGGAGGTCGAAAAATTATCCCCCATGGGGTATAATTAGAGTAAATACGGTACCAGCAAAATATCGGTAATTTACTGCTGTAAAGTTCAGCTTCACAACCCTATTTTTTACTATGCTGCTGATTTTCGGAAAAAAAATTGTATTCCAAGCAAAAAAAATTGGACTCATGGGTTTAAGTGGCTCTTCAGATGCATTGAGAACAGAAAAAGGACAAGATCACTTCCCGCAACCAGATCTTTTCCTGAGCGACAGAAAAGACACACTTCAAACCTTGCAAACAATCCTGTATGGAAGTCCAAAAAAGTGGACACTAGGATATTTTTAGCTCTACTGGCAAACCAGAAATCCGTAGTTAAACTTTTGTGGATATACAAATTAATTTGATAGTCTTCTTGAACAGGATTTATTTGTGCCGTTGATTGTAGATTTGATGTTAATTCAGCTGGTTTGGGTTTCGTTTGCCTTGCCTCTAGTATTCAGCTCAGTGCAGCAGGTCAATTGGAAAAGGACTAAGAGACAACATACTCAAGTCTGCTCTTGTGTTTCTCAGTACACTCCTGTTAATTGCAAATGCCAGGCCGCTAATGGACCAGGGGGAGAGTTGTTGTGCAGGTACTACTGATTTAAGACTGTGAAAATATAGGGTCTGTATGTGATCTGCAAAGTGACTTAATCCTAATCCGGAGTTCATTATAGAAACCCAAAAAGGCGGATTTTATCACTTTTAATTTGGTTTAGGGCCTAAAACAGGGATCGTAAGTGAAAATTTTGAAAATAAGGACATTTTCTCGAAATAAGGACATTTTCTCGAAATAAGGACATTTTAGGGTATATTGGCGAAATAAGCCACTGTTTTTCCTCTAATTAGCGCGCCACCCCCCTCCCCCCTGATTCAACATCATGTTTTTGGGATTGGGTTTTTAGCCTACTTTTTGATCACTTCTCTCAGGCAAGTTACCATCCATTTAGTAGCTCATCTTTCTAGCTACAAAATGGGTGGTAACTTGCCTGAGAGAAGTGATCAAAAAGTGGGCTAAAAACACAATGCCAAAAACACGATTTTGAATCAGGGGGCGCTAATTAGAGGAAATACGGTATTTTACCAGTGCTTTTTGTTCTTTCGCTGGTAAAAAATAAGATTTCGACGTAAATTCTAAAAAATAAGATTTGGAATCCCAAAATAAGGAAAATTTCTATTAATAAAGACGTTTACGTGCCCTGTCCTAAACCTTAAACATGTTTTAGGTGGAGGAAGGCAGATTAAAAAAATCCACAAAATTTTGACTTTTTGGCTTAGGTTAAGGAAACGGATGTTAGGGAACCAAGGTCTTGCCTCCTGCTGTTTTTTGGCTTAGGCTTAGAATAGGCTAGCATGTGTTAGAGCTGACTGAAACATGATTTTCCTTCTATTTTTTGTAGTTCTGTAGCACAACCGAAAAAAAACAACAGGGAAAGACCAAGATAAAAAATGGGCCGGATTAGGCACTAGGATCTATAAATTTTAAAAATCATTGTAAGATATAAGTTTTATTCAAATGCACTTCAAATACTTTACTAGTTGACTCCGAAGCTGCCCAAAGATCGCAGACCTTATAATAAATACGAGTCTTGCATTCTTCTGTAATCTCGCACATTTTACAAATTCAGATGTGACCGAGCCGCCGTTCTGTCCCACCCTTTGTGCAACAATTGTCCTACCCATCCTAATCCTAATCACCAGGTGCAGTCCATCCAGCAACCAGTGCCACCCATCTACACCCCTCCACCCACTCAATCAGCCAGTTATGTAGCATCTATGTGCCAGCCCGTCTGCCGTCAGAACTGTATCCAGACCTGCAATGCAGCCAATAACTATCATCAAGTGCCTTTCACAGCTACTGGACAGCACCATTTCAGCAGTTACTCCACTCATCAGTCCAGCACGCCCCAATGCCAGCCTAGTCAGTGTCAATACACATGTAAAAGGGCTTGTTCTCAAGGTATGCATGGATAAATATTTGGGTGTCCCATAAATGGGACAAACTAAACAAAAAGAAACATGTTTTTCTCAGCCACTACTAAAGATATCGATGTCCGGTTTTTTTTATCGTACAGTACGCGGCTGAACAATACTGATGCTGAGAATAATCCATAATTTTACTATCAGAACGTTGAGAAAAAATATTTTTTTCAAAAACGTGAATTTTGGACTTTGGAACCGATAAGCTTTCCGAAATTTTTACATAATATGTTGTTTTTTTCTGTAACCAACAAATTTCATTCCTTTTCCACAACTTGGTAAAAATGAGAAATAAATCATTTTTAAAGGTAAAAGAGCATTTCCAAGCATCTTGTGCCATATATGAGACAGTGCGCACTAAAGGGTTAATAAAAGAAAAAGGGGGCACCCGGATTCGAACCGGGGGCCTATCGCTCTGCAGGCGAGTGCTCTACCACTGAGCTATGCCCCCTATTGTCAACTGGTACATTATTATGGGTCAAGTTTGAGTGACATCATTAAACATGTCAAATCTCCTCAGCCAAACATGTAAATGTCGCATCCGCCAAAAATGAGACCGCAGCTCTCCTATTCACAAACGGCAGGAGTGCCTTATAATGGGGTTGCCCAAAAAGGGGTTTAAACCACTTTTTGTGTGTTTTAGCTGCTGAAACGTGTAGAAAACATGTTTTTAGTGCCCGGTTTACCATTTTTAGAAAAATTTCACCAAAAATCGAGTTTTTGCATTGGGGGACCAAGGTAAAGGGTACTGGAGGGTATCTGGATACTTTGCTTTTTATATACATGAGAGTATTCTACCCCATTTTGGTCACTGGATCTTGGCAAAAAGACTCTCTAAATGCATTTTCAATCAAGAGTCTTGCTCGGAATTATGTCTAAGGTAAGCGAGTGCGCGCATCCCAAACTCTCAAGCCCACTTTTTCAAGTCACTTTTTACCTTCTGTGTGCAGTTGCCCTCCAGTATCTTTATGCCCAAGTCACTGACTTGGGCATAGAGATACCGTAAATTCTCTGTTTTGGCATTCTGTTTTCAACCCATTTTTAAAAGACTACTCTCAGGCAAGTAACCCTTCATTTGTATCGCATCTCACTGGCTATAAAATGAGGAGTAATCTGCCTGAGAGCTGCCTTTAAAAAATGGGTCAAAACACAATGCCAAGAACATGATTTTGAATCAGGGAAGGGGTCTATAATACGGTAAGACTAAAAGTCTAAAATATTTAAAAAAATCGGCCATCTAAATTTTCCTTTATTCTCTATAAATTCCCTCTCCTGCTCTGTACTCAATTTTTAGTGCCCACAGCTCAGACCCTACCTATGGCCAGTCAAATTCCATCTTTTGGTTCGTATCCTTCGCAACCCAGCCCCATCTCTAATCCACCTTTATATGGTAGCACAGCTGTGTGCAGTTGCCCTCCAGAAGAAGACTTCTGCACCTGCCAGCAATGCTTTCCAATGTGCGCCGATTCCTGCGAGCTTGGTTGTCAACAACAGCAGCAAATGAGTCCTACCTTAATGCTTACTCCTGTGGTGCAAGCTGAGCCAGTCCAACTAATTCAGCAATGCATTCCTGTGTGTCGCCAGAACTGCATGAGGACGTGTGGAGATGGAGGTGGTCAGGCCAAAATTTCGGGTGGTTATGGAATGGTCAATCCACATCCACCTGCTCCACCCCTACAGATCACTACTCAACAACCAAACGCGGAGGTTGAATCTAACCTGGCTGATTGCTTTGTGAGATGTCCGCAGTCTTGCCAAAAAGCCTGCAACAGTCTCCAAGGATCGACAACCGACAATTGTCAACCAGCTTGTGAGTGAGCCATTGTCCATAATAAGCACTGGGCCTGGGGCAGATATAACGTACCTCCAAATAGACTTTTTATTTTATTTCTGACTCAGCATAAACACCCACTCATCCTGAGTCAGATTTTTTCCCGTCGATAACTACGTAGGTTAGTAAATGTGGAATTTCTCGTACAATATACGAGAAATTCCAAAGTCAGCGATGTGGTAAAATCTGACTCAGCGTTAGTGGTTTGGATTAATGGGTGTTTTAGCTGAGACAGAAAAAAACCATGGGACAGAAAGTACTCAGAAGAACGTTTTGGCCAAAAGTCAGACAACATTTTTTTGTTTCGAGGCGCGTCATAGAGTGTCCAAAATATGCCTAGTCATCTTGATGATTTTTCTTTAAAAGCAGCTTGCTCACCTGTTGTTGTTTTTTACAACAGGGGGGACCAAGCTGTTTTGGACACCATATATGCACTAGCATCATAAGCATTTCCTAGGTCAAAAAATCAGTTTGACCTAATTTGTTTACAGGCCAGTCAATGTGCGCTCAGAGCTGTAGACAGCATGAAGAAAATATGCACAAGCAAAAGCTGCACTCGCCCATGCAGGAAGAGAGTGTTGCGCCAAGTCCCACAACTACTGAATCCTCCGCCCAAATCACTAGCACCACAACAGCTAGTGTGTTACCAGAAGATACGGCCACTCCTGCAAGCCCGCCGCCACCTCTCCCTATTTCAATGGATGAACCAGCTGCTTGCGCTCCACTTTGTCAGCCGAGCTGCCTCAAGTCGTGCACATCTAGGTATATTAGCACAAATTCTATAAAAAATTGATTTTGTTACACAGGGTGAGCCAAGAAATTTGTCCGATTATCAAGGTTCAATAACTTTTTGAACTGAGATTATATTGAAATTCTATTTTCGCAAATCAACATCCTCGAGTCTTAGATAAATTTGGTGTACAGTCGGGTTCCAATATAACGACACCCCCTCAAGTTCGTTCCCGCCTGGGTCCGACACTTTACCCGAACTTCTTTGGTTGGTCTATTCCAAAAAATTGCAAGGATTTCGATTTTACCACTCGTTTCTGCAAATGATTACAGTTTTACCAATAAGACCGGTGGTTGCCGATATAATAAATCGTTAATAACGATACCCTCTTTTCCCAAAGTGGTTTTATTGGTATAACTGTGATTATTTGCAGAAGCGAGTGGTAAAATCGGAATCCTTGCTATTATTCGGATTAGATCAACCAATGAATTTTGGTCTAGAAAAGTGTCGATTCCTAGGCAGGAAGGAATTCGAGGGGGGTATCGAGGTTATATTGGAACTCGACTGTATTATAAAAACGCGATTTTTGCTTGATTTTCTCTGGGGTATGTCTATAGACCCTAATTGAAAATACAGATGGTTGCAGACCAAACCACGGAGTGGGCCAAGGAAAAATAGTATTTTTGAAAAAAAATATGTCTGTTTGAAATCAGCCTTCTTTCCTAGCTCACCCTGTAAAAATAAATTCACAATAACCCAAAATCCCACACCCAGACCCACACTCGTGTTCACAATAAAATTTGAACTAGTCAAAAGTGACGAGTGTGGTTGTGGGAGTGGGTCTTAGCGATATTGTGAACGTGCCTTAAATCACAATTGTTCCAAAATTCAAGGTATTTGGAGCCTCCTGCCTCTTCTCAAGCACCTAACAATGAAAACGAGCCAACTTTGATGGGATCCAGTCGACCCAAACAAATCACTTTACACGATCTGCCAGCTGCAGCGCCTGAAAAAATTGCTTCCGGACCAGAGAATTCCAACCTTCTAAACCATCTCAGACAAAGAACAGCTGTGATCGAGTCCGTGGGCAAAACCCTAGCCAGTTTGGCCCAACTGCGCCAACAAGCTGCCCAGCAAAGGCCGAAATTACCTATTCCACCCACTCCTAGGTTGGTAGAGGATCCAGAAGGCGTGCCCTCAACGCCCGAGTTCTACATGATGGCCCAAAGCCCTACTCAGGAAATCTTTGTGCAACCACCTACAGGATACTTTTTCCCGAGTGTGAACGATAGAAGACAGAACAATGTTGGATTTATGGACGAGTATTTGATGAGACGGAAGTTCAACAACCTTAAACACCATCAGCAAGTGGAGCTTGAGAACAGGCCGTTCAGAGAGCCCTTTCCCAGGGTTCAGCATTATCCTTTGAAGGGAAATGAGAGCAGGGGGCACAGTCTTGAGGTTTTGGAGGTTGCTAACACCACCAGTGCTAGTGCTTTAGCCACAACTACCACACTGGTCCCACTTCCAATTACTACTACTAGTCCTAGCACTACAACAGCAGCTCCAGCGATTACTCAAGAGATATTTGTTGCTGAGAAAAACTTGAAGGAATTGGAGGGAGTAAAAAATATGACTATGGTGGATCACCTGACCGAAGACACTATTCTTCAAACACAGCAAGTTTTGACATTCAAAATTTTGGCGCTACCGGAGTATACCCCCTCCCACCCCAAATGAAATTTTGTTTGAACTCCTTCAAAACACCACTTTAACCATTTTTAAGCATTTCCTACACGTTAAACACGATAAAAAGGTGTTTTCACTAGGGGTGATTGCGGCTACGATGCGGCTACCGTTTTGGTAGGACGTGTTAACCAGTATTTTGATTAGTTTTAGAAATTTGTTTTTACCGTTCTGTTCAGCATTAAAAAAGAGGCACGGCTATTAGTCAGAGCTAGACCATGAAATGAATCGTTTTAGGGACTAAAATGGGATTGGAAAAAAGATTTTTTTATCCCTCCAGAACTTTTTTTTCAATTCTTGACGACGCATTTTAGTCCCTAAAACAATTCATTTCATGGTCTAGCTCTGACTAATAGCCGTGCCTCTTTTTTAATGCTGAACAGAACGGTAAAAACAAAATTTCTAAAACTAATCAAAATACTGGTTAATACGTCCTACCAAAACGGTAGCCGCATCGTAGCCGCAATCACCCCTAGTTTTCACCTACTTTTCTTTATAAAATGTCAATTTTTTAAAAATTTTGAATTTTGGTATTTTTAGTTATTTTCGCATAGATCACGATGCGCTACATACATGATTTCTGTTTATTATAACTTAGTAAATCAGATGTTGAGGGCACCTTGGCCCCAAAAAGATGGAATTTGAACATAGTTTTGTTAACTGGGGCCTACCGCATAAAGAAACTCTGGTATGCATACATGTTTTATGCATCCAGAGTCACTTTCGAGTGATTTGTGTCTAAGGTATGTGGGTATGCGCATCTGAACCCCAGGCGCAGGGTGCTTGGTGGGTTGGATGCGCGCACTCACTTACCTTAGACATGATTTCGAGCAAGAGCCTTGATTAAAAAAGCATTTAGAGGCTCTTTTTGCCCAGCTCCAGTGACCAAAACGGGGTAGAATACTTTTATATAATATGGCTTACCTTGGCCCGCCAAGGCAAAAAGTCAACATTTAGTCAAAAAAAAATTTTCAAAAAGTGCCGACCTCCACCTAAAAACACGTTTTATATGGGTTTTCGGGGTCGAGAAACACAAAAAATTGGTCAGAACTCATTTTAAATCACTTCATAATTGTATAGTCCGGCCAATGTAACTTGTATTCTGCATCAATTATAGCAACCTCTCTTCAACTCAGCTTTTGGAGATGATTTCCCACTACTATCCAACTCCGGTATGCATTTGCATATGCTTTCGAGTGATTTGTGTCTAAGGTATGTGGGTGTGCGCATCTCAACCCCAAGCAACCAAGCCCCCTGCGCCCCCGAAGGATCCGCAGGGGGCTTGAGAGTTTGAGATGCGCGCACTCACTTACCTTAGACATGATTCCAAGCAAAGCAACTCTTGATCATAAAATGCATATAGAGGCTCTTTTTGCCTCGCTCCAGTGACCAAAACAGGGTAGAATACCGCATTTTCTCTGTAAATTACCCCCTATCTGATAGTTACCCCCTCTCTAATAGTTAACCCCCATAGGTACTTTATATCTCGGCTCAAAAAATCCCCAGTTGACAAATCTATTTTGCAGATCTGTTTTTCACGTTTTCTTAATCTTAGTTGATTCCACTTTTTAGATTTTGGTTGAGTACCCAAAAATCTAAAAAACGTCCCAAAAAATTTCAAAAGTTTATACTCCGGCAGGGTCAAAATTTTCTATTTATATATATTTTCAATTATTTTACAGTTGACGCTCAATAAAAAGACACCCTACGAGTTCGTTCCCATCTAGGGTCCCGCACTTATTTTACCGTCAGTCTTGTGCGAAATATCGCAAGGATTCCAATTTTGTCGGCCATTTCTAAGGATCACGATAGCTTTGCGATTTTGATCCGCAACGTTCGATAAAAAATCGGCGAATTGTTCATCAAAAAGGGCCTTAACTCTGAAACTATTGATAGGGTGCCGGTTTATTAGTGCTCTTCTAATAGAGAAATACAGAAGTAAATGTGTGGGCAAATGTAATAGAGAAATACAGTACATAAAATGAAAATCTGTATAAATTTATAGGCCAGCCATGATCACTAGCACACCTTTTGCACCACTCCAAAATGCCACTATAACTCATCCTACTACAAGTATCGATACTTCGACGTTTTCACCCATATTTTTGACTAGCACTACCCACATGCAAGACCCAATTCAACCTGTAATCACAATATACCCTCAGAATTCTCAGCCCAAACCAGTAGAAGACGACGACAGAATTGCGGTTATCAACCCCGATACTAGCGAAGAATCACCTTTGACTAGCATACAAAACAATAGCACAATCAAAAATGGTACAGAAGCAGCCACTAAAATAGTGGATAGAAGGGCCATTTCAGGTGGCTTTGCAAATGTGTTCAGTGCCTATGGTAGACAGCCCAATATTATGAGACCCAGACCAAATAGAGACACTTGTTTGAAAGTGTGTGCTGGAATATGCTCACGAGAATGTCAACTGAAAGTGAAGCAGAACGAGAAAAGCAAGTGTGCTTCTGATTGCAAAAGTAAATGTGTGGGCAAATGTCACCGTTTCAAGTAGCCTTTACTTATCAAAATAAGCAAAATTTATAGATTTTATTATGTAGTGCAATAAAGTATTATTTATTTGATTAGTTTTTTCAAACTTTTTTATGAAATGGCTGTTCAGTCAAACCTCGGTTATCCGCTACTCCAGTTAACCGCTGCCCTAAATTTTCTTTATCTGGCTGAGATTGGCCTATTCTTTGTCATTCGACCAACCAGTTAACCGCCACCCTCGGTTGTCTGGCCATCCTAAGGCCAGTCCCTTAGAGTGGCGCTTAAAGGGGGAAGCGATTTATGCTTCAGAAAGTGCCCTCGGTGGCTTAATGGATGTGCGTCTGGCCCAAAATGGTGCGCAGGTTCGATTCCACCTGTTGGCACCCTACTCATTTTGGCTTGTTTGACCAATGTTAGGAGTAATTGAGGTCGCTTACTCTGGTAAACGGCCAGTTCGCCCGCATTTGTTTTTGGCCAGAGTAGTTAGGGTGTACTCAAACGTGTTCCCCGATCTACAAAAAAGTTAACTATACATCTTGGGAGGCTTTTTTGTGACAAAGTGGTTATTCTTAAAAACGGGGCTAGCTGGCTTGGCGGCGAAGTGGCCGGGACGAACTGGCAGTTGGGCGCACTGGTCTATCTCCGCTGATTCCGAATCTGGAGCTAAAAAAGTCGAATCACCCCGATAACAAGCAAAAATAAGTAGGGTGCCACCAGGTGGAATCGAGCCTGCGCACCATTTTCGGCCAGAAAACATAAACGCACATCCATTAAGCCACCGAGGGCACTTTTTGAATCCTAAACGGCTTCCCCCATTCAACCCTAGCATTACCGAAAAAAAACTAGCAAGTATGCCACTGGGGTCAAAATTGACCCCACGGTAATGCTAGGGTTAAACGAGGCTCGACTGTACATGGAATACCGTCGGATTTATCATAAATAGGGGATGAATCGATTTTACGGCATTGCGGTTTCGAGGATTCCCTTGGAAACTGCGAATCCTATACACCAATGTATGATTTGTGAATTTTTTTTCAAAACAAAATATCCGAGAAATTGCAAAACACATATTTGAAGCATTTGCGAAAACGCACTTTCTGTTTTTTGCTATTGAATCGACAATATGCTTGCAATAATATTTTTATTTTTAACACCTCCACCTCAATGACGTTCCATTTTACCCTTTCCTCCCAACTAATGAATAAAAGTTTTGCAAAAGTCACCTGCTTATGGCTGCCTTGATTATTGATGTTTATCTTTCCAAGCCTAAATATTTTTCTATCCTTACTTTTCAACCAAATCCAAGCTCGTGTATATGCAAACCTTTTGTTTCTTTCTATAACCGCTTTAGACCCAAAGAAACTTCAATGCAAAGCCCTTTCAAGCGATAGCTGAGCAAACAGTACCTTTTATTTTCCAGTTTCCAGACACCAAGGCAGGCATATCTCAACTTTAGAATATAAGGCAACCTTCCATACTGCCAAATCAGTCAGTTTTAGGTTATTTCTCACTTTATTTTCACCATTTTCAAAGTTTTCCATTTTGACTAAATGCAACTTTTACTACCAATACTTTTTGTATCCCTGATTTGCCTGCTTAATGCTTCCCCGAGCTCTGAAAGTGCGCCTTCAAGTCAGCAAGAAAGCCCAGCTGGCCCTCACAATAAACAAGCCTTCAAGAAAAAGATGCTGGACGACTTCCACGACATCATGGCCAAAGTTGTAGCCAATTGGAACGAACTAGGCAAAAGTGTCAACCAAGTGGCGGACAACATAGACAATGACTTGGATTCTGATGGAAATTACCCAGGCAAACCCTGGCCTATTGCTCTATCTTCCATCTTGCTTGAGAGTGTCAACGTTCAGCTGAGATCAGTCATCGTACAAGTTGCTGAGGCTTTGCTCAAAATCAATAAGAAGAACGGGGACCAGTCAGGTCCTCCTACACCTCAAAGCAGCAGCAGTCCAGAAAGTAGTTCTGAAGAGGACAGTCAAGGAATTGGATCAGGGGAATCATCTGGACCAGTCCACCCTCATGGGCAAGGTTTTTCAGCTCCTAATTCAGCAAGCGGGCACGGTGGCTTCGACTTAACCAAACTAGCATCTTTGCTTAGCCACAAAAATTCAGAATCTGGCGACCGAGATAGTGAAAGTGGATCTATGGCTAAACTTGCCGCTCTATTTTCTCTAATGGGCGGTCGACCACATAATGTAGGCCCACAGGAAGGTTCCGGAGGACCCGCAGGTATGGAAATGTCCAGCATAAAACACATGTTTTCCAAGATAATGGCTGCCAAAGACGGATCCCAAAATAATAGCTCAGATAAAAAAATGGACGTTTCCCAATTGGCTGCTATGCTTGCAAGCTCAATGGCTGGTGGTAAGAATCAAAGAAACGATGAGGACTGATTTTGTCTGGTTTCTTAAATATTTGCAATAAAGGAAGTGTAATTTTAGTGTTGTTGAAATGTCATGCAGTATGTTTTGGCTTAGATATATAAAAATGTCAGAAAAAATTACGTATCAAAATTCTTTCAACTCACGAAAAAACGGAAAATACAGGGTGGCGCAACTTTTTTGATCATTTTGAAATGGCCATAACTTTTTTATTATTTTACATTTCGGTGAGATTTTTTTTTCGTCAGATTCCTCTGATTGGGACCTTTTATGTGATACCATGTTCGGGTTCAAAAACGTTGGTTTTGTAGTTGAAAAAAGGGTTTAAAGACAAAAGTAGGTTTTTTTGCAGCAAAAAAGGCTTTATGTGTAGTGTGGTATGCAAGAATCCACAATTCCTACAATAACTAAACAATTCATAAATTTATTGAATAAATATATATATTCTTTTCGAATCATGTAACCGGTGTGCAACAAGTCAATAAACATATTACTGCTATATTTCAAGTGTTGGTTTTGGAGTCCAGCAATTTGAGCGACTCATTCAACCAGTTGTTGACTGCGGTTAAACCCGCTTGCAATGCTGGAGTGCCGAATCCGTGTGTTACCTATAATTTTGTAATGCTATAACTGAAATACAGCAGTCAACACCTAAATTTCACTCACCATTGAAAAGTGGGTCAAATGCTTCTGAATGGAATGATCCAAGACAGGCCTGGGGGTGGATGAACACAACGGACTTCGGTCTTGGTTCAGCAGCTCTTTCAGCTCAGTGAGTATGGTTCTAAAATGTTTTCGATTTGAAGGAGGACAAACTTTAGGGGGAGGGTATTTTGATTAGAAAATGGGATTTTTCGAAGCTCAGTTAATTTAATTTTTCTTTCAAACCTCTTTTTGCACAAACCATATTACCGTGAATCCAGCCGACGAAAAGACTTAGATCAAAATTTCGAAATAAATTTGTCTTGGTCTAAACCAGGCGCGTCCTGGTCGTTTTCGAAACTGTAGGAAAAGCAAAAATTAAAAAAGAATTTTGAAAATTTGCGGAAATTTTAGAAAATTTTTGTTTTTTTCGTAAATTTTGCAAGCATAGTCATATACAACCTCAGACTCAAAATGTAGCCCTGCTTTCTGGCGTCATTTTGAGTATGAACTCGTATATAGCCATGCCCACTATAGTCCACTAAACAGTCCTGAAAACGATCAGGACGCCCCTAGTTTGGACCGAGGCAAATTTTTTCGGAAAAAAATTATTTCGAAATTTTGATCTAAGGAGTTTTTCGTCGGGTGGATTCACGAGTCGAAGTGGACAAGACCAGGAGTGGTCTCAAAATCCCAGCACGATAAATGCCTCTGAGAGCAATACTTTGAGAGTTAATCTGTGAACCTAATAAGTTCTGGATATACGATCTACTTAGGCTTATGAATCAAGAATTTTTCTTTTTTTTCAATTCGTTATTTTTTAAAATTATCTCTTTGATGTAAAATACTTTTTTATAGCTATCATGATGAAGAACCTAGAAAATGCCGTGGCAAAAGCTCGAGTTGTGCGAAATTTGCAGAAGGAAGCCGATGTGGAAAAGATGGTCAAGCCGTCCAATGAGTCGGCTTTCGTTAATTATGGAAGTGTAATGGCTCACACAAAGCGCTCTGAGTTCGCAAAATTGGGATTCCAGCGCAAGAAGGTGATTATAACTATAATATGTATGACCTAAATATTTGTATTTTGCAGGATTCGATTCCCGTTCACACGGAATTCATCGTCGGTCTCCGCAACGAAATACATGTGATCAAGTTGCGTCTGAAGCTCGCTAAAGGTGAAAATGGAGATTCGCTGCGCCAGGTGATTTATCTTTTGCTTAAAATACAAATTAGTTTTTAATTTTTGCGGGAACTGCAGCAGAAGGAGGCCAGACTGAACCGCAGCGAAGAGAGATGGAAGAAAGACCATGGTTTTGGCATTAAGAAGAATGGTGACATTGATGCATCCAAGCCTTGTCTTGAAGGCATCGATTTATTCGCGGGTCCCAATCCCAAACCGAAGGCCAACAGGAAGCACCAGCGGACCAAAAAAGCGAGAAGAAGCGGAGAAAGAAGTTCAAATTGAAGAACCAAAACAAATAATTATTTTCGTGTTCCTTTGTTGTCGTTCTTTTGTTGTTAATTAAAATTATTGCTAGATTTTTGTTTCTGAGTTTTCGATATTCGATATTTCGATTGAATGTTTGTAATGAATATCAACAATACATAATGACGAAAATCATTCCTGATTTGCAGATGTCAACGGCTCTGGAACAGTTCGAAAAAAGCTAAGAACAAAAAAGCTGGCTGTTCGATCCAAACAAGCAGACCAGAAGAAATGATGTTATCTCGTCTGAAAAAGTGCAAGCTCGTCAGTCTGTAGCGTCCAGAATTTCAGCTCACCGTAAAAAAGGTATGCTTTGTAAGATCTTACGTATGGTAACTATAGACATTACGCAGCTCAGAGAACTTTTCAAAGCTGTTCATTCGTTTTCTTAACTCCCACGAGCTCTACGGATTGCTTAGATTTCAGATTTTCAGCCATAAATCTCGAATTGACCTCAAAATTTTCCTTTTTCGGGTTGATTTGAGGCTGTATTGGGAGGGAAGGAATAAAAGGCCCCTACTAAATCACATTTGGGGCCACTAACAACATTGTTTATTTAAACAATACAACTCATTTTGTAGAATAAATAAACAATGTTAGGGTTAAAAAAGCAAAACAAATTTGAAAATGGTTAACTGTAGGGTGCCCGTTTATTAGAGTATTAGCGGTAAGTAAGTGCGCGCATCTCTAACCCACCCACCACCCTTTTTAGTTAACTGTGAACAGAAATTACTTAGGAGCCGTTTAAGCACTGTTCACAGTGAAAAAATTAGAGGGTCACTATATCGAGTTTTAAATGGTAAAATTATTTAGTTATTAAAAACGACCTGCAAAATCGGAATCCTTACGATATTTGCGACCAGACTGTCAAAACAGAATCGATAAAATATTTCGAAAATGGGGTTAAAAATGTCGGACCCTCTGTAACGGAACGAACTTGAGGTGGGGGTCACTATATGGAGAGGCGACTGTGTTAGAGTATTTACGGTATGCTCAGTAACTTTTCGACCAAGAACACTACGAAAATTAATTTTTAAAACCGAAATGTGTTGCTTTATCTGAATTTGATGAGATCTGGTCCAAATTACTTTGTTTGCTGAAATATGACCATTTTTAGTGACCACCCTAAATGTAGAAAACTGGCTTCCTTATGATCATATCTTAGCGTCTTAGCAATATTTTAAGCATATCTTAGCTAAAATTTCCCTGTGTTACTATTTATTTTGCATGCTCTTCTGAATACGAATTAAAAAAAACGTAAATCCTTACAAAAAACGTGGAAAAAACTTAAATTGCGCCAAAATGTTTGGAAAAGTACTTGAAAATCTTGGCATTGGCTCTATTCACTCTTAGGGGGCAACATTTTGCCTTGGTGCCCTCTGTTGTTCTTTCTTGAAAAATGCCTTGGTCCCCCCTGTTTTTTGAATTCTGTTGGTTTTAAAGTGCTATGGAATTCAGCCCTAGTATCCAGGTATCCTCCAGTGCCCTTCACCTTGGTCCTCCAAGGTAAAAAGTCGATTTTTGGTCAAAAAAATATTTTCTTAAAATGGTCGGCCGGGCCCTAAAAACCTGTTTTCTTCAGCAGCTAAAACACACGAAATGTGGTTAAAACCACTTTTTGGGCAACCCTATCACAAGGCACTCCGGCCAATTAGCGTTACCCAGAGACCTATCAAAAAACTATATGACCATAAATTGAATGGTCGGTGTTTCAAACTGCCAAACTTTTAGTAAAATCTTGGTAATTAACTGACTTTTGGTTCAGAAAATTCGTATTTCTGAAGACTTACTGACGGAATTGATTTTTTGGTAAAAACCTTCTGAAAAACAGACCATTTTGATATTTTACACTGTATCGCTGCTGAATACTGCACATAAGAAAACACAAACCTGGTGGCCATAAGCATGTTTTTGCGTCTTTGGACCTCCAGTTGGTCGGTGGGCCTGCAATTACAATTGGCTTTAGTCAGGTATTCGGCTATTGGTTTGGCTGGGAATTCGTTTTCACACAGGGCGTTGTAGTCTTTGGCAAGGTTGATGGCTTCAACTGAAAATAATAAAACAAAACTAGTATTTTTGGTTTTCAGAAATTACGGCCAGCCAAGTAAAAAACCCGAAGTTCTGATCTAGCCAAAAATGCCGAAAGTGGTCGAATAAACCGTAAACCCCAATCAAAAAGCCTACATTCAACAAGCGCAGTCAGCGAATTGACATTTGTGGCTTTTCTGCGGCCGGCAGGCAAGGTCAAACCCACTGTTTTCAGCTGATCCCTTAAATTTTTTAAATTAGTAAGCAGTTGGCTGTGCGAGTTTCTCAAATTTTTACCTCAGAGATTTGCCACCGTCTTTAGATTTGGCTCTTAAATTTTTGGCAGTTAGTGCGACATATTCAGCAATTCACAAATTTACCTCCTCAAAATACCACCTAGAACTGAAGCATTCAGACATTCCGGTGGATTTATTCTCCTCTGTATTTCACCTACGGTAACTTTGTATTTTGCGGCTGAACTGAGTAGACTTAGTCTTCCTGCACAAAAATCAAAAAAATTAGTGGAATTTTGTTGAAATATTAATTTGCTAACCTGGTACTGTGCAAAACACATCCAGTGGGCTGACTAAACCTCCATGGCCCACATTTTGTTGGTGGATTAGTGCGGATAGTTCAGCAGCTGAAGCTCGGATAGGCGATAAGTAGTTGGGCTGGTGACTTTGGTCTACTCTTGCACAAGAACTTGGCCCTCCTATGCCTGGTCTTCTAACTCGGCTGGCTGAAAGTAGGTATAAACTTAGGTATTAGTATGTGTGGGAAGTTTTGTTGTCGACTCGCCTCTACTTTTAAGAGATGGAAAACTATTTTAAAGGGAGGGAACTTCCTATACCAGAGCTCGTAGATCGTCTGATTTATCAGAAATGTACTGATTTTGAGGTGTCGAATCTGATATGTTTCAAAATGTCTTATTTGGCAGAAATGTACTGATTTCTGAGAAAGTGTCTGATTTTGTCTGATTTTCAAAAATTTAATGAATAGCTACAATGCTCGTACAATGCATGCAGCGAATTATTGGTGCGGGACGAACATGCCTCCACCACAGCTCTCAAACATCACCTCCAGCGGAAGCATCCGAATCTTTTTAGCGAAAAATTGGAAGCAGAAGAAGCGAAAACAGAATGATTTTAGAATCCCTTGCTTATTGGAGAGATCATGGCACTAAATGGACCATTTTGAAACCGATGGCGAAGAAGTTCCATTCTGCTCCTGCAGGATCTATGGAAAGCGAACGGCTTTTTTTAGAATGTCGTTCCTCTTTAAAATGTCGTTCCTCGTCGAAATAAATAGAGAATATGGGTTGTAATGATGGTTTTGTTGCCGTTCTCCAACTGCGTCTATATATATGATACGCCTATTTTTCGGTTTTTCGTCAAGAACTTGTAGGCGCACTTTCAAAATAACTAATTTTTTCGCACGAAACAACTTTTTTAGCCGTTTTAGATGCTACGGTAAAAAACCTATGCATTACAGTTTCAAAAACAGGCTTAACTGCAAAAAATCGGGGTGCGTCTATAAATATGATACGGAGTGTATATATTCTTTACGATCAAATTCGAGAGAAAGTTCTGGTGGGTCCACAGTCAGACCCGACTCATTTTTCGGACCATAACCTTCAAAGACCAACCTTTCCTGATCACTCCTCCAAGACTATCTCCAGCCATGCTCGAATCATCAGACAATTCAGAAGACGGTTCCTAAAAATATTTTTTAGATAAAATCCAACCCCATTGAAAGAGTACCACTCACCCCTTCACTTTCATGCTTCAAAACCATATTACCAGCTGAGGTGTTGTGCATATGAAATTGCTGACTCAACTGGGCATGGGCAGATGAGGGGGATGTCTGCTGCTGAAGCAAGGTCAAAGGTGTTGAGGACTGAATGTGGGAGAGGGATTGGCTGGGGTGTTGAATGGTATGTTGTTGGTGAGGTTGTAGAACACACTGCTGTTGTTGCTGCTGTTGATTGATGTGATGCAAAAATTCGGCTTCTTCGGCTGTGCAGTGCCTGGCTGGTATGACGCTGTTCAAGTAGTCGATTCTAGGAGCCTGAGGGCTGTTGTATTGCCGAATGAGTTGTTGGTGTTGTTGGGGGTTGATACCTTGAGGGGCACACATCACATAGCCCTAAAACCAAATCGTCTCGATAAAGTCCACTTTCGATTTAATGTACACCCCCTCAAATTCGTTTCTGCCTAGGGTCCGACACTTTTCACTAGGGTTGTGAAACGTTAATTTACCGACTCGTAAAAAAGCCGGTAAAAACTGTCACAGTCAAACCTCGTCTATACGGCACCCCCAAAAGTTCGTTCCCGCCTTGGGTCCGACACTTTTTTAGCTCTTTCGCTTGACTATCAAATTCGTCCACTTGCAAAATTCAACATCAGATCCTATCGAATGCTTCAGAAAAGTCAAGCATTTCCTTGCCCTTTTCAGATTGAATTAAGGCTTCCATCTTTTGCTGTAAATAAGAAAACCATTACACGAGAAAGTTCAAAAATCACAGGATCAGCCAGAAATTACCCATCCAAAAGCTGGAAAAAAGTCAAAAACCCATAACTGACAACTGAACATTCAAAACACACAAAAAGCTAGTTTAAATCAATTTGTGGACCAATTGACCGTGGACCAATTGACCGTGGATCAATTGACCTAGAGCCAGTATGGATGCTTCAGCAAAGCAGTATTGCTGTTAACGCTACCTGATTTAATAATGTCTTCAAATAATGTTGTAAGACTCTTTACAAAACACTAAAAAAAAGATTCAAGTGTGGGACGGACGCGAACGGGATGGTCTCGGTCTAGTATAAGACGGTCTCGGACGGACCGGCCGTCCCATCCGAGTATGCTATTGCCGGCCTTCCGCCGTCCTACACGTTTGTTACCGGCCGTCCGGTTTTTCAGCGCCGTGCGGACAGGGACGGGCCCGGCCGGACGGGCGGTCACTACGGTGGTAAAAGTGGTTTAATCGTGGTTTTGACACCGGATAATTTTACCGCTTAGTCGGTAAATTACCGGTAAATTACCGGCGAAAGATTTTTACCGGTAAATTTTACAACCCTACTTTTCACCTTCTATTTTTGAAGCATTTTGTCAGTTCTGATTCGCCAGTCTAGCCCTAAAAATCGCGAGGATCTCGATTTAGTTGGTTGTTTCTAAAAAAATACGTCCGTTTGTACTCGCAATATAGACCCACAACTCTCTTTTTAACGTATTCCCTTTTAAAATTGAGGTGTACGGGTCTTGATGTCGAAACTGACGTATTTCTCAGATCCGATCGTCAAAATCGGAATTTTCGCGACTGGACTGGCAAACCACATCTAGCAAAAAATTTAAAAAATTGGTGTAAAAATGTGTCGGACGTCAGGCGGGAAGGTGTGTCCATTAAGTCGAAAGTCGACTTTATGTGATTTTTTCCAAAAATTTTAAGATAGCTGTCCTACATGAGGTGTATGCAGGTATTGGTCAGCCCCACCACTAGCTGCAGCAGCATTGTAGGCAAAAGCATAAGCAGTAGGAGTGGAGAATTGGTGTTGAGGGTGCTGTTGCAATTGCAGGTTTAGACTTGAGGACTGTTGTTGCTGTTGTTGTTGCATTTGCTGCTGCTGTTGAGCGACCAATTGCTGTTGTTGCTGTTCCTGTTGAGCCATAAGTAGGGCTGTGTTGCTATTGTTATTTCCATGTTGTTGCTGTTGGGAGTGGGCAGGCAGGCCACGCAACTGAACATTCTGAACTTGAATTTGTACAGAAGAACTAGGAAATATATTAAGCCACACAAAATTATGGTCTGGCCAACCCTGAGCCAAAATTTGATACCCTACCGATTCCTGAAAGCGGAATCGGTAGGGCTCGTGGGTAACTAAACAGCTTTGCAAAATATTTGCTCTTGGCAGAGACAAGATAATTCCTCGATGTACAGGGGGTAAGCTAATTAGCGGATATACGGTACTCATATTGTTATTAGTTAAAGAGCTAGTTGACATTGTTTTTTTTTCGATTTGTTTAGGTTCATCCAATTATAAGGGAGTTTACACTGGGTGCATAAGATGGTAATTGGGAGGGTCGTAACCAGAAATAAATTTTATAGGGGGATAACCAAGCTGATGGATAATAGGAGTTTAATTAATTAAGTGATTAAATACCGTATCTCCTCTAATAGACGCCCTCCACAAAATCCGGTATTTTTAAAATTTATTTCACGCCCTTTATACTAACAAGGGAACCTTCCGAACTGTGATTTCCCTCACAAATATTCTGGCTATGCCATCTTGTAGAGCATAGTCGATTTAGTTATGGAAGTGAAGTCTGTTTGGGCTGGTGAGAGAAAAAAAGTGGTGAACGCGGCGGCATCGTAATGTGCAAAAACCACAGTAAAAAGTCGTGTGAATTTTGTATTTTCAGTTAAATATTTTCCTGTTGAATTCCAGTTGATTCAGGCTCTTCTTTGTTTCACGCACTTTGTTATTGAGTATCATTGTTGTGATCGTGTTTAATAAAACGGTGTGGTTGCTGTTGCTATGCGTTAATATAAAAGAAATCAACTGAAATTAAGGAAAATATTCAACTGAAAATACAAAATTCACACGACTTTTTACTGTGGTTTTTGCACATTACGATGCCGCCGCGTTCACCACTTTTTCTCTCACCAGCCCAAACAGACTTCACTTCCATAACTAAATCGACTATGCTCTACAAGATGGCATAGCCAGAATATTTGTGAGCGAAATCACAGTTCGGAAGGTTCCCTTGTAAGTTTTTTATTTCTGAACTCAGCACGAGTGTCGAACTTGACCACACCACAGATCTTATCTTCGTCTTCCAGGAGCTCATCAAAACCGATTGAAAAAGTGCCTCCTTCGTTGCTCCTTGTGCATGAATAGACGTATGCTGTTTTAAAAATACCCAAAACATAAGAGAATAGTCCATCAAGAATCAAGCTTGACTATAACCGTATATACCGTTTGCCCAAATTCGATATACAGTTCGGGCGGTTCCCTTGTTAGTTAAAAATAATTTTTGACAGAATCACACCAAGTGTTTAAAAAAGATTAAGTGTTAAGTGCACACTTGGTTTTTTTTAAACACTTGGTGTGATTTCCTCAAAAATTATTTAACTGGTGTGCTTGACCGCTCAATGGATAGAGAAAAATCTCAGCTACAAAACGGTGTGAAAACATCTGAGATAAGAAAACAAAATATATGAAAAAGGAATGTTTTAAGTGTTACATGCAGAGTGTTAAGTGTTATTTTCAGAAACACTGCCCACTCCCCTCTTTCGTGGACTGATCTTTTCACTTTTTCAGATCACTTCACCAATAGTATTTTTTCGCCAATAGTTACTTTGCTCAAGTAATTTCAATTTTTTGTCAGGCAAATTACCATTTAT
This sequence comes from Ditylenchus weischeri, assembly GCA_029231635.1. Classification (NCBI taxonomy): domain Eukaryota; kingdom Metazoa; phylum Nematoda; class Chromadorea; order Rhabditida; family Anguinidae; genus Ditylenchus; species Ditylenchus weischeri. The sequence goes on along the minus strand of JAMRYI010000581.1, from coordinate 70,151 downwards.
TTTGTAGCCAGTGAAATGAGATACAGAGTGGTAATTTGCTTAACAAAGTATTGAAATTACTTGAGAAAAGAAGCTATTGGCGAAAACTAAGTGTCCCAAGAATTTCCCCACTTTTGAAGGACCATAACTTTTTGTGGGGATCGTATTTTGCAATTCTGTTTTCGCCATTCGTCTTAGAATTTCGTAACAATTTTTTTGGCATATCAGGTGAAAAAAGTCAAAATTTTTCATTTTTGCCTTGGTCCCCGCTGTTGTCCGAAAACATGCAAAATGGAATTTTTGACCCTACCGGAGTATACCCCCCCCCCAAATGAAATTTTTTTAAAGTGTTTCCAAACACCCTATATCAACCTAAAATCACCTCAGAAGTTCAAAAAAGACATTATTTTTGTGTTCTGGTCAATAAAAAATTGAATTTTGGGCATTTTGAAATTTCGACCATTTGGCTGTTTTACCATGTTTTGGTCACTGGAGCTGGGCAAAAAGAGCCTCTAAATGCATTTTTGATCAATAGTCTTGCTCGGAATTATGTCTAAGGTAAGTAAGTGCGCGCATCTCTAACCAACCAAGCCTCCTGCGACCCCCTTCGGGGGCGCAGGGGGCTTGGTTGCTTGGGGTTGAGATGCGCACACCCACATACCTTAGACGCAAATCACTCGAAAGAGACTCTGGATGCATAAAAAATGTATGCATACCAGAGTTTCTTTATGCGGTAGGCCCCAGTTAACAAAACTATGCTCAAATTCCATCTTTTTGGGGCTAAGGTACCTTCAACATCTGATTTACTAAGTTATAATAAACAGAAATCAACTAAAAATACCAAAATTCAAGATTTTAAAAAATCGACTTTTTATAGAAAAAAGTAGGTGAAAACACCTTTTTTATCGTGTTTAACGTGTAGGAAATGCTAAAAAATGGTTAAAATGGTGTTTTGAAGGAGTTCAAAAAAAATTTCATTTGGGGGTATACTCGGTAGCGCCGAATTTTTGAATATGGGTAATTTTCGGACAACAGGGGGACCAGGGCAAAAATGAAAATTTTTGACTTTTTTCACCTGATATGCCGAAAAAATTGTTACGAAATTCTAAGACGAATGGCGAAAACAGAATTGCAAAATACGATCTCCACAAAAAGTTATGGTCCTTCAAAAGTGGGGGAAATTCTTGGGACACCCTGTACTATTGGTGAAAAGATCTCACTGGTGAAAGTTTCATTGGCGAAACGATTACGCCCCAAAAATATACATGTATATTTTTAAATTTCTATCGATACAGAAAAGATTTAAATTTAGTCCGGATTTTCCTGATCGCAATCTTATGACTTCGTAAGAAAAGGCAGATGCCCCTTTTAAAACGCGTATTTTACGACGCTTTTTTTTAACGAAAGCTGACACCCTGGGGAACACGGTAAAATTAGCGACAAAATGAGTTTTTCATCTATGACTCATTTATTTGGCCTCCGTGCCATATTAGCATTTTCCACCCACAAATGCCGAATACCATATAAGATTTTAAATAGTCATGTCATTTTAATCTTAAAAATTGGAACAATGATGGGCAGTGGCATGAATCAGCTTTCCCCTCACCCTTAAAATTTGCAATGTGGTTCAAGGTAGTGTCATGTAACTCACATTCATTTTGCCTGCTCCCACCCCACACACTTTTGTGGGCTTGTTGTTTTTGTATATTGCACTAGCAGCAGTAATAGCAGTAGTAGCAATCACCAGCGGCGATTTGCCTCTAGCTAGTGGAACTGTTCTTCTAGCCTGCGGCTCTTCCCCAACGGCAATATTCCTCTGCTAGTTTCGGCGCAAATTTCGACGCCTTTTGCTAATTGCTGGAATAAAGCAGTAGTTGAAAAATATGTATATCTCCAAAGACAGCTTAGAAGAAAAGGAGGAGGAAAATAGTAGCAAATTTCCTCTGGCGTTTCTCTTCGCCCTCAGGCTACTGATCCAACTAGTAATATCAGAAAAGGTGGTCCAATCAGACCGAAAACAACCAGGTTTGCTGGAATTCCACAAAATCAATAATTGATTTCTCGGGTTGTGAGTCAAAATTACTCAATAACTGACTAGAGGAACCACTTTGCTTGAATCCAACCGGCTTCTGGGTAGGTAGCTAGGTGCAAAAATGCTGACAGAAACGCAAAAAGTGGAGTGCCCGAGGCAGTGTTTATCCACTCGTTGTTGAGACGCATGCGAAACAATACTAATTTGGGGAGGGTGTGCCCAAGGGGAGATCACCAGTTGATCAAGGGAGGAGAAGCAGGAAGACGGGATGAGATAATTTTCTCCTTTTCCTTTTTCTTCTTGCTCTTCCAGGCTTTTGTTTGGTTCCTTGAAACAGTGCTCCTGCTCCACCACCAAATTAATCCCAATCTTTTGTTGTGGGAGAGAGCATTGTGATAAATTTATTTGGAGAATTATTATTGGAGAATGCTCCTTCTTGCGCACAATAAAGCGGAGATTGCTGCAAACCTCTTCCAAAAATGGGGGTGAGCAAGTGTTTAGAGAGAGTAGATGATGATGGAATAGACTTGCTTGTTGGTTTAGATGGAGTTGCGTTAGTGCTTTGCGAAATAATAGAATGTGACTGGATGCTGGAGCCAGCTGATGATGGTGATGATGTGTCTTCTAAACGACTTCGACAGAAATTTTGTTTTCGGATGGAAATTGCAAAAAAATCCTTTAAAAAAAGACTGCGGCATAGCTGATCCTATGGTTTGGTGGATAAGTGCTAGAATCTGAAAAAGGTCTCTATTTTCTGAAGTTTAATTCTACGGCAGAATTTCTGGTCTCCAGTAGCTTTTTGATATATTCTTTATAAGTGTAGGTAAAGTACACTGTAATGTTCCGCTGTGGCCGTTTTTTAAACTTTTGCCAACTTTTATCGGAAATTTTAGCATAATATTACCTAATTGATTTTTCCCGATTTGTTCTTTATTTTTTCCCTTTATTATAGACAGTAAATTTTTAGAACTTTTGGTATTTTACTTGTTTAAGACTGGATAAAATGCCCTTTTTGTTAACAAATGACCAAATGTTTTTTTATTTCAAAATTCTGATATCAGAACGCTAAAATAAATGGATTTAGATGAAGTGAGTCTCTCTAAGCATTTGCTAACATCAAGTACAAAAGGGCGGCCAATTCCATTTTAATCTAATATTTCCTTAGCTTTCATAAATGGTAGGTCCTGTCATGTGACTTTCAACGACTTTCGACGACAAACCAACGAAAAAAAACTAAAAATAAAACAATTTATTTTACGTCCCGTATCTATAAAAAAACTTTGAAAAAAAAACATAAGCAGTGTCAATACTAGGCAAGACAATATCACAATTACAGCTACACCCATAACAATTATTATAATCATTCATCTCCAAGCTTCTATGCCTGGCCCATTTGCTTCACATTAGGAGACACCTAAATTTTTACAAATTAGCTGTTAAAAAGACTACCGCAAACTTCTACCTTGAATTCACAGCCCGTTGCCTGGACGATCTCTTCCACAGAGCTGTTCTCGTGTACTTCCACTAAGGTCAGGCCCTCACTTGGATCGACTTCAAACACAGCCTGAAATTTTCATTAATTTATTTGCTGTTAAGCCGATATCCAGCCGAAAATTCACCTTCTCAGTAATAATTTTGGAGACCACATTTTTGCCGGTAAGTGGTAGATTGCATTCTTCCAGTATTTTGGGCTCTCCTTTGGCTGTATGCTCCATGGTTATGATGACACACGAGTTGGGCGCACTTACTAGGTCCATGGCCCCACCCATTCCTTTCACCATCTTGCCCTGAAAATGAGCACAAACTGATTTAATCAGACATTGAAATAGGAGCTTACAGGGATCATCCAATTGGCCAAATCACCGTATTGAGAGACTTGCATTCCTCCGAGTAGAGTAAGGTCGATGTGACTTCTGAAAAAGATTGATTCGAACATTTTGTGGTGGTTGTTGTGGGGTTATAACAACTGACCCCCTGATCATGGCAAAAGACTCATCTGATGAGTAAACTGCAGCTCCAGGAAATAGGGTAATACTCTCTTTGCCAGCGTTGATCAGATCTGGATCTTCTTCCCCCTTTTTGGGGTAAGGACCCTGAATAGCAAAGATAATAGGTGTTTTTGGGTTAAAGCTAGAGATACGGAGAAACGACAACCAACAGGGTCCTGCCCTGTCTCCATCTGTAGTAAATACAAATTTCAATTTTTTTATTGAAATTCTCAAATTTTATAAAAAATATCGCAGAACATTTTAACATACTTGTATTTTCGTGAAATTTTTAATTGCTCTAAAACCTTGAAAATAATCTTCAAAACCCAGTGACTTCGTTCTCCGACCCAGTCGTACCGAAAGAATAGGTAGTCAAAAAAAATGCTCGAAAACATTTTTGAACAGAGGAGAACTGATATTTCGCCTGCACGTTAGCCAAAAAAATCCCAACAACTCAAACATTTTAATCTAGGTGGATCACCCTCTGCTATCTGGCCACGAGCCTGATCTGGATCTTGAAAAGCGTTGGTATGATGCGTTTATTGTACGGGTATTACAGACGGGTGGCAACCACGCCGGGCAGGAGATATTCGGCAAATATTTGCCGAATATTGCAAATAATTTTGGCCTAAATTGAATTGTCGCAAAGTGATTTGTCACAGTCTTCTCCTGCCCACCATGCCAGATACTAGAAGGAATAAAAATAAAAAACACATATAAATCTTATACATATGTAATTTCGAAATCAGATGAAAAATCTTACCACTCCAATTACCCCGTTTTCACTTTGGATGTGGACCTTGGTGTGTTTGGGCAAATAATTGGGACACATTAGAGGAATGCCGATTCCAAGGTTAACTAAATGAACGAAATATATAAATGTTGTCCACTATAAATAAATGTTGTCCAGTCCATTGCCAAAACTAAAACCTACCATACATTCCATCCCTGAACTCCAGTGCTGCCCTTCTGGCGATAATTTCTCTGGTGACTTCAGCTGGAGTGGCGGATTTCCTGGCGGTCTCCTGACTTTCTTCCTTTCTATATACCAACTTTTCGACGGGTTTCTTGTAGTTTCGGCCGACAACTAGACGGTGGCAGTAGATTGAAGGTATATGCACTTGTTCCGGAGCTATCTCGCCCACTTCCACAATTTCTTCCACCTCAACGATAGAACATTTGGAGGCCTTGCACATTGGAATGTTAAAATTGGACATGGTTTGTCTAAAAATGTTTGGATATTCCAGGCGTAAATCCAGGTGTAAATATACTTGAATATTAGGTTTCCAAGCTTGTCAGCTTTCCAGGCCTTAATCAAAGCGTAATCTCCGCATATTGCTTCCTCCAAGACGTAGTTGACTCCGTTGTAGCAACGCGTCTAAATTTTTTTGATTAGACGAACTAAAGCATGGCTTTTTCCCCGTTTGTTCAAATTTGTCCGTCTCAAGAATTTTTTAAGCTTTTCGTTCTATTACCAGCGTCTATTCTCAGATCTCAGCTGTCTAACGAGCTATCAATTGACCTGATAAAAAGAAAAAGATGCATAATAAGGTCTTCGAATGGATTGAATTTTAAGAAAAAGTTGCTCCATTCAAAGCCTTTTTTTCTAAAACTTGTTAAAATCCGGTAATATTGCTGTTTAGGCCACACCTCATATGTTTGTTAAAAATTGACAAAAAAGACGTCCCTAACTAGTTCTATATGCTTAAAAAGATACAAGAAATATTTATAAGCAGTTTCTAATCCAGGCCGGAGTGCCTTATAATGGGGTTGCCCAAAAAGGGGTTTAACCACTTTGTTGTGCGTTTTAGCTGCTGAAACGTGCAGAAAACATGTTTTTAGGGCCCGGTCAACCATTTTTAGAAAAAAATTTTTGACCAAAAATCGACTTTTTGCCTTGGGGACCGAGACAATAAAAACAACAAAAATATTAAAAATGATTTTTAAACGGGCGCCAAATAACTTTACCGTGTTTTTTAACATTAGGACATGGCAAAAATAGACTCCGTATGCATTTTATGATCAAGAGTCTGTCTCGGAATCATGTCTAAGGTAGGTGAGTGCGCATATCTCTAACCCATCAAGCCCCCTGCGCCCCCGAAGGGGTTACTGTTATTGTTACTCATTGAAAAATTATTTTGGTCCCCCAAGGCAAAAACTCGATTTTTGGTGAAATTTTTTTTTTCTAAAAATGGTCGACCGGGCCCTAAAAACATGTTTTCTACACGTTTCAGCAGCTAAAAGTGGTTTAAACCAGATCAGATCAGATCGAGATCAGATCAGATCGCCAGATCCAGATCGATCTGATTTATTATGTCATCAAATGCTTTGTCTCATTCCTGTTAGCCTAATCTAAAAAGATGACAAATTTTTATCATAACATTTGCGCTTCATTTTATTTAAAAGTGGATGGTCTTTTGTGGTATTTTATGGTCACTTATAGGCTTTATTGTCATTTAGGCTTAGGCAAGGGTAGGCCAGTGTATGTTAGGCCGGACTCAAACATGTTTTTTCAACTACAAAAAGGGCAACAAAAACAGTTTTGAGTCCATCCTAACATATGCTGGCCCACCCTTGCCTAAGCCTAAACGACCGTAAAACCTAAAAATGACCATAAAATATCAAAAAAAACCATCTATCTTTAACAGATATAGAAAAAAATTTAGAGTGATATCCAAATTTTTAGATCAGAAATTGCTTGAAAATGTTTCTTGTATCTTGTTAAGCATAGAAAACTAATTAAAGACGTCTTTTTGATCACTTTTCAGCAAAAATATGAGGTGTGGCCTAAACAGCAATAGTACCTGAAATCTTATTAGGTCAGTTGATGGCTCATTAGAAAGCTGAGACGAAAACCATGGTCCTTTAAGAATAAAACAAAATTCTCAAATTTGACGGGTAAATTACTAATTTGACAGGATTGTTGAACCTTTTGACGATGATTTCAACCACAGCACTAGAGTATTAGGTTGTATTTTCGAAGAATTTGTATTTATATCATAAGGATCCGGTTGTTTTTGATAGCTTTATGTTTTTTTAGTGCGTAGTCGTTTGGCCCCTTTTCGGACATTTTCGAATTCGCGCCTTTTTATTTTTCAAACAATGCTAGGTTTGTTGAATGAGATCAAGCCGGAATTAATCTGAGATTAATCTCGAAGCCGACTGATAGAAAATCGGCTTTTTTCTCCCGAGAAAATGTATATATTGTACGAATTCAAAAACTTTTTGCATGCAATTTGATGCCATTTTTAATTTTTTTCATTTTTTTCTTGTGTTTGTGGACCTTTTTTAGATGAATAAACTAACGAAATCACTTATTGCCTTGGTACCCCTGTAGTAGAAAACACCCGAATAAAGGCGAAAAAAAATTAAAGCCGGGATTAATATCGAAAAGAAAAAAACCGGCTTTTTCAACAACCCTAAACAGTACTAATACTTGTCTTGTGAAGAACTCCTATAACTCAAAATTCTGTTCTATAATCCAACCTCAGTTCTACTTGGTAATCCATGCATTAATCAGGTTTGCGATTTGGGTGCTAAATAGTACTAATTTTTACTAGGGTACAAATTTAGTACTTAGGTACAAAATTCAGTACTTACTTTACGAACAAAATTACGAATTTACCCACCCAAACCCCGAAACCTGGGGTGGGTATCGCTAGGGTCAGGTGGGTATCCATCTGGATGACCTGAAACAATTTATTTTTGTTTAAACCAAAAACAAATTTGCCTATCATACATTTTCGGGAATTTCGGCCGTTTGAGGCTGTAAATCAGCTCCAGTAGGTGTGAAATCATGCTCTTAGGATCATTCTGACACCAAACTTGTAAAGTAAAGGAAATAAAAAAGAGTGTGCACCCAGTGGGAATCGAACCTGAGAGTTCAAAATATTCGCTATTAAATGTGCAACCTCTCCGCGGTTGCACATTACTCATAGTACAATATACTTTTCAACTTTTGCTTAAAACTCCAAAAGCCTTGATTTGGCTTGGTCGGTTCACAAGAGCAGCTGACCACCATATAGTGACTTTTTGTAAAAAATTTTTCACAAATTTTCTTACTGAGACTGGGCAAAAAGAGTCTCTAGATGCATTTTTTGATCAAGAGCGTTGCTCAGATTCATCTCAAGCCTCCCTCCGGGGCGTAGGGGCTTGGGGCTTGGAGTTGAGATGCACACACACATACCTTAGAGACCAAACACTCGGAAAACAATATATCCTATAATACAATATACCTACAATATATCCTATACCTGCCTGCCTTCGGCAGGCACCTATTCAATAGAAAGCCCTTTGGGGGTACATGGTCAGGCCAAGGGCTTTATCCCTTTGAAGCTGAAAGTGAGAGCCTATATAGTAACAAATGGAACCGCCATAAATACCCATAAATAACCCCCATAAATAACCCCCATAAATAACCCGGGTTATTTATGGAATATTTATGGGTTTCTACGGTTAAAGGGGTCTGGGTTGTTGCACATTTAATAGCGAATATTTTGAACTCTTAGGTTCGATTCTCATTGGGTGCACACTCTTTTTTATTTCCTTTAATTTACAAGCTCGATGTCAAAATGATCCTAACACTCTTGGCTATCCATTAAAATCTTCAGAGCATGATTTCACAACATCTGGAGCTTGTATCTGGGCTAAATACCCTAAATTCCTGAAAATCGATCGTTTTGGGGTTTTTCTTTGACTGGCTTTATTGAAATTTTCTGACTTTCTTCTACAAGTCACACCTTTCATATGCTGAAATGTAGCCAAGATTCTGGGCTTTCATTTGAGCTATTATAAAAATAAAAAGTAAACTCGAGTCACAATTAAAATTTGAAAAACATTCAACAATGCCCGATTCTTTGCTATCCTACCCAGGACTGTCCCCAAACTTTCCGGTATTATTTTGGAACTGACGTTTTTTTTTGAAATTTTAATTTACATGATCACTTACAACCTCATACTAAAAATGTAGCTCTGCTTATTGCCGTTATTTTTTGTATATGTTTGTAAATGATCATGTAAATTAAATTTGCAAAAAACGTCAGTTTTAAAATAATACCGAAATCGTACTCCTCAAAGATACTCTTTTCTTCCTTGGTCATACCTTTGCAAGTTACTTATTTTTCTGAAGTGATTTTTCTGTGGAATTTTTTTTATCTGATTCCACATAGAATTCTGACTAAGTTACTAAACGCGTTGAGAAATAAATAACATTGATAGTGGTTGACGCGATATGAAACTAAGTGCGTATCGTTTGGACTGGTTTCCCTGTCTTTTGATGGTCATTTGCTTGAAATCAAAAAAATTAGGGCAGTAAGTGACAGTAAATCGGTGCTGTAAATGATTGGATTTGCACCGTCCTTTAAACCGAAAAAAATTTGACGTAAAACTAAAAAATAAAAAAAGGTTTGTGGTCTCAAAAAAGTACAAATCTTTTTAAAAAGTACATTTTCCATCCCTGGATTAGAGCCATAAAAATACCAGTTTTTTTTGCAAAATTTCATAAAAAAGCTAATTTTCAAACATTTTCAAATTTTAATTTTGACCTCTTTAGGACTGCTGGCTACTTCTACATCACCCTTCTGGTCCTTACTATACTTGAATGGAGCACCACCCTCTTGAATTAAAGTTCCATAGCCGGTTGGAGTGTAAAATGCTGGAATTCCAGCGCCTCCTGCTCTGATCCTTTCAGCTAAAGTTCCTTGAGGTGTGAACCTGAAATTTTCGATGCATTATCATCTTATTTATAACTTTGAATTGGTTTTATATTAGTGCCGCAAAGCAGAAATCTGGTTTTAAAAGCTATATGCATGCGATGAGCAATCACATAGCTGGCTAAGTTGTAATGTTCTGCTTTTCTCTCCCACACAATTTAGTTTTGTTTATTGATCAAAATTATAAGGCGAATCTTTTGGGCAGGAATTAGATTTGCATCCTATTCTTTATAAAATACCGGGCGCTACTCGGTTTTAACCCCCCAAAATAGCTACTCGGTTTTTACTCGGCTTTTTTCTATTCGGCTACTCGGTTTCATAATAGGACCAGAAAAGCAATTAAAAAGGGATTATGGGTTGTATTGGGAGGGGAAGGGAATAAAAAGGGGCCACTTTTAGCGTCAAAAACTTGTAAAAGATGTTGAACGTGGTTTTGAATACTGGGGCCTACCGCATAAATAAACTCTGGTATGCATGCTTTTTCATGCATCCAGAGTCATTTTCGAGTGATTTGTGTCTAAGGTATGTGGGTGTGCGCATCTCAACTCCAAGCCCCTTGCGCTCCCGAAGGGGGGCAAAATCGAGTAGGTCCGATTTGGGGGTGGTAAAAACGAGTACCGTGTATTCTATACCGTAAATACCGTTCTATACCGTAATTCTGTACCTCAAATACCGTATATTCTCTATTAAAGGCCCGCCCTCAATGACCTATATCTCAACCCAGAAAAATGATTTTGCAAATCTGTTTTTTTGCGATTTCTTAGTTAGCATGAGTTTACCTAATTTCACTTTTCAGATTTTGGTTGAGCACCCAAAAATCTCAAAATCGAATTAATTTTTTCCCAACTTTTTTAATTAATTTTTTCCCAACTTTTTAGGGTTGAAAAATAAAGGCGCGGGCCTTTAATACAGGGCTCGTATCTCAAAATTTCAAAAAAAAGGACATTTGGTCAAAAAAAGGACATTTTGAAGGAAAAAGGTCATTTTATCCAGTGCTTATTGCCATTTCGAAGCGAAAAAAAAGATTTTGACTAAAATTTCAAAAATAAATAAGATTTGGGGTCCCGAAAAAAGGACAAATCTTTTTAAAAAGGACATATACGTGCCCTGCTTTAATAGAAAATACTAGAAGGCACGCTGCGCCGATGGCGCATCAGCCCCGACTTCTACATGTACATAGTACGGGTTGGCGTTGTGGTTCGGGTACTCCTTGTTGTTCGAGTGTATTCACGTAGTTCGGGGTACCCACTGGTTGTTCGGGTGTATCCTTGTGGTTCGGGTACCTGATTGTGGTTCGGGTACCCGCTTGGCGCCGAACATTTAATAACAACTTTAGTTAACTCTAAACACGCCGTTTTTATATTTATAGAAATTTTTTGATAATGCATGTAAGAATTCTAACACCGGATTCGTGCTCAGCGTAGTCGAGTTACTTATATAACTACTCTTGAATACAATAATACCCGCTAATTTTCAATTTCCTCGCGAGAGACAAAAAATTTATTTCAAATTCATTTCAAATTCTCGAATTTTCCGATTCTGACCAGCTCCATGGAAACGGGAGATCCCCATGTTCCGGTCCTCCGACCCCATTTTTCATTCGACGCGCAAAATTGTTTACAAAAGTTATTCTACACAAACTTTTGTTACCAATTTTCTTTTCCTTATTTTCCAAATTATTTTTGACCAGAAAATTTTTTGCCGCACCAAACCCACCTTCTTACGGCATATTCCACTAGCCTTCACCCGGTTTCCTAACCAAGGACACCAACTTCGAAAATTAATGTTCGCAAAAAGTGGGCTAAAAAGTGAGTGTTTCCCACGCGGAAAGCAGCGCTATAGTAGTTGTTGAGATGAGATACGGTAGTATATTTTAAGAGGAAAAGTATCCCAAAATATCCTATTTTAGGAGATATCCTAAATGAGGATTTTTCTATTTTAAAGCACTCCTTATATATACTAGTATCGTATCAAGATATTTGGTAATTTTTATGGGTTTTTGGTCATTTATTTGAAAACATGTAAATCTGACATCGAATTCGTGTTCAGCATGGTCGATTTGCTTGTAAAACTGCCCTTTTCGTTAAATACAATGTCAAATTTAACATTCTGCTCGAGACAAAAAACATTCAAATTCAAATTTTTCGATTTTTTGAGAATTCGAAATTTTACAGTGAATTTTCTAAATTTAAGAGCATTTTTATATGTACAGTCAAACTTCTATATAACGGCACCTCTATATAACGGCACCACCCATATAACGGCACCTTGAGCGCAATTTGGTTGGCCAAGAAGAAAAGTCAAAGGGGGAGACCCTCGATATAACGGCACCTCTATACAACGACACCCTCTATATAACGGCACCTAGCTGAAAACAAAAACCTCTTGTTCAGTACCCTTTCGATTTTTGTGTTGAGACGAAAAGATAAGCTCAAGCTAAGATAAGCTCAAAGTCGTGGGGCCGGATTAATACAGGTTAGACTTTAACATTAATGGCAACGAGACTAAAAGTCAGGCAGAAGACAGTCTCACCAGAGATCGAGACGTCAATAGCCATCCATGTAAGTAATGCTTCTTGGGCGAAAAATCGGTAAAACTTTTTTTTTAATGCAGGCACAAGTTGAGCAGCAAGAAAAAGCTGCGTGCCTGACCGATGACGCTATCACAGAGATGGCACATTTAACCAGCTCGACAGCTTCTCCAGACCATAGCAACTCAGTGGCCCCCTGCACTGGTGCGGGACTCACATCTTCGCTTGCTTGCTTCTTCATCTCAATGCAAATCAAAGTCTGAGATCACCACCTATGAGCAAATCTACACTACTACATCCACCAAGTCTGAATATCAAAAGCCTGTTTACACTTCAAGGCTAGATACTACTAAAGTTTCGGCGACAAAATTCCGAAATGACAATGTCTGGATGCCACCGCGTCAAGCCCATCACAGCAGGATTACAAGCAATCGCTTGGAGGTAAACATTGAGTTATAGAGTGGCATTACTACAGGATATCCCGGTTACCTAGCACCATTCTCTAGCAACCTCGACTATTTACATATTATTTACATTTTTCCAAATTCAACTTTATTGTGCGTTATAAATTTGAAAAAAAAATATTACAAAAAATGGTGGTCGAAATAGTCAAGCCCAATTTTGGTTGAAAATGCCACATTGTTGTAATTTTAAAATTATTGTCATTTACAAAAACGATTGGCAAAATCGAAATCCTTGCGATTGGGGCTACACTAAATCTTATTTAGATTTTTGTGAATCCGAATCCTATTTGTATAAAGATTGTTTTTGGACCAAGAAGACTGCAGGTGCCTAGTGGGCCCGAGTGGTCAACAAGTGGTCAGTTCGTGGTCAGTGAGGTTGGGTCAAGAGCAAAGTCTACACGATTCCGATCGCTTCGATGGCCGTGCTGAAGGAAAGAATTGAACAAGCCTTTGAAGAGCTGCCTCAGGAGATGTAGAGCCTATCAAAGTCGACTGGAGTACTGCCTAGCCGTCAACGGAAGAAGCACTGCGCAAAAATATGCCGATTAAATGTTCAAATTCTATGAAAATGTTGTTATTTGTTTTGTTGCAGTTGTTTCTCGTTCCAAATTAAATGTTATAATGAATGCTTGGTATGAATCGATTTGCCATCGTCTCCTCTTTCGTTTCAAAAAAAGATCTCTCCGAAAAACCGCTAATTCAAAAAGTTATGGCGAAAACTAACTCCGGAGTTTCAAATGGGCCACCCTGTAATATAATATTATTGAATAGACTGACGAATGAAGTCCAACAAAGACATTAAAAAAATTGTCGGATCCTAGGCGGGAACGAACTTGAGGGATGTACCTCGCGGAGGGAGGTACACATTATATCGTAGTTTGGCTGTACAGCCGAGTCTCGATATAGTGATCACCCAAGGGACCCCCACAGGTGATCACTGTATAGAATGTAACATCACCTAAAAATCACTAGCCGAAAACTATAGGGAAGTTTTTTGAAACTTAGTTTCAGCTTTTTTTGCGTGGACATTTGATAAAAAAGCAAAAACAAACTCTAGCTCCAATTCTCCAGCCAGGTATTGTCTAGCAAATTCTCCATTTTCTCCAACATATGAAGAAATCATTTTGCGTATCTGACGTGTTTTCATCAGCAATCCTAGGCCAAAGTTATCCACTCCAGCATTGTTACTGACACATGTTAGGTCATTGACACCACACTTCACCAGGGCTGCTATCAAGTTTTCTGGGATTCCACACAAACCAAACCCTAAAATAATTTTGGTTAGGCCTGCCTATTTGCTTATTTGCTACTGATTATCTACTCCGTAATAATAAACCTTGAAAAATTTGTAAAAGTGCCTACACTAAACCATAATAAACTTTTTACGTTACTAAAGATTTCAAAAAGGGTCGAAAATTGTGAATCTTTTCAAAGTAATGTTGGTTCTATGAACTTTTTGCTCAGCGTGTAGTTTTAGATCTACTCTTTGCAATGAGGTATAAACTGACTTGATTTTCTTCAAAATTCAAAAAAAAGGCTAAAAAGCCCATCCCATAAAAAAACAACAGGGGGACCAAGGCAAAAAATGGGACCGATTCTTAACTAGAGCCATCCAGCATAGACTGCCCAGTGATTAGGTACACTTTTTTAAAACTCCGACTCCCGTGCGTAACTTTTGGGACTACTGGCTCAGAATTTTAAGCTGAGAACGATGGTGTTTTTGGTTTAAAACATTTTCGAAATTTAAAGTTTTTAATTTTTTGTCTTGCCACGAAAGAACGAAAAATTGTCATTACTTTTTATGTATTTAATATTGGTTGAAATACTTTTCGACCCGCTTTTTCTGCCAGAAATTTGAAAAAGCTTTTGTTTTCGGGGGTTTTCTTATTACCTTTCAATTTTTTTTGACTAGCGGGTAGCTCAAGATCTCAGTTTTCTTACAAGCTATCAACTGACCAAGTCAGGTTTCAAAAAGTTGGAAGAAAAGAACTTTAAAGGGACCAAATTTTTTGGAAAAATTTGTTCTGTTCAAAGACCTTTTCCTCCAACTTTTGAAAATCTCACTCAGTCAGTTGATAGTTTGTAAGAAAGCTGAGATCCTGGGCTTACGCTGGTCAAAAAAAATTGAAAAGTAATAAGAAAACCCCCGAAAACAAAAGCTTTTTCCGGCAGGAGGGTCGAAAAGTGTAACAACCTTTAATATTTTTATGATTTGCTAAATGTATTTTGAAGAAAAAAGGTTAGGCTTTCTTTTAGGCAGTCGTTTGCTTGTGTGTCATGGAAATTTACTGCTGCAAAATCACACAGACTGTAGTGTCAGCTATTTTATAAGGACTCATCTTCAAAAAAGCTATAACGTTTTTCACACTAGACCAACGGAGTTTAGACAGCGTATCGTTTTGTAAATGAAATTTTGTGGTTTTTCTGAATCTACTAGAAAAAAGTTTAAAAGTGTTTCTTCCTGGTGAGTCATGGCCTCTCTAGAATAGGTCATTTTTTAGAGCTATTCACACTCCGTTGGTCTAGTGTGAAAAACGTTACAGCTTTTTGAAGATGAGTCCTTATCAAATGGCTGACACTATAATCTTTGGGATTTTGCAGCAGTAAATTTTTATGAGACACAAGTAAACGACTGCACAAAAGAAAGCCTAACCTTTTTTCTACAAAATACATTTGTAGTATCATAAAAATCAGAGTTGTCCAGTCGAGTTTAACGCGAAAAAAACTCGAAGTAATTTTGAGTTGAACTCGACTCGAAAAAATTTATCGAGTTTTGAGTCGAGTTTGGAGTGCCTAAAGAAATTTTTGAGTTCAAACTAGTTTTAAATTTTTCGGTCTTAATTTGAAAGGTGTCTTTAAGGGCAGCTTATCATTATAACTTTCTAGAGTCTCGTATAGGAAAGCAAATGGCGGCTAGCTTCATCATCATTAAGGCTATTTTAGCAGATCAGATCAAAAAAGGGTTCAGATCTGAAAAAACTTATCGGTGGAAACTAAGAGCAAATTATCGCACTTTTAGAAGAAGAAGGGAAGCAATCGTATAAATTCATGAGAGTTAAGAAACTCTTAAGGGGTCAATGGTCAATTTTAGAGCACACATCTTTATTGTAAAATTTTTTAGCCAATGAAATTTGTAGGTTGTTATATGGGCGTCATGTGAGGGGGTAAGACAGGTTTAACATTGCTGTTTATTGACATAGAGTACAAAGATTATAAACAGCACAACAGTTTTACCTAAACATCCTACTTATCCCCGGTTACATTTGTTAAGGGCGGGTTGGTTGGTCGACCGGGTGGTCGATCGACCAACCCGCCAAATATGTCAACTCTCGATACAGTGTACCCTCGATATAGTGTAGATCTCGATATAGTGTATATATTTTGAACCTGATTTGGTCAGCCCTGAGCCAAACTGGCTTATAGTGTACCCTCGATACAGTGTACCCTCGATATAGTGTATATTTTTTCTCGTCCCCGGGGCTACACTGTATCGAGAGTTGACTGTACCTTCAGTTTTTGACAAAGTGGAACCTGACTCAAGAATTGTACTCTACCGGCCACAGGAGTAAAGCTTTCGTGTATCTGTTTTAAGCCGAATGGAGATAGGCAAGAGATAGGAGATAGCTGGCAAAAGGTAGAATAATGTTGAGAAAGCTGCAAAAAAGGCTTTTTAATGACTTATGTGATTAGGGTGATTACTCGATGCGTCGGTTTCGACTCTTTACGTCGAAAGTCGAGAAAATTCGACGGGTCGCCAACCATACATGTGATCAAACCCAGGAGTTCACAAGTAAATTAATAAATTAGACAATTACATTTAGGTTCAACCATCTAAATTACCTCCAACCAGTAGTTTAGCTCCATTGGGAATGTCTTTGACTGCCTCTTCTGCATTTTCAAATATTTGTACCGATCTAGGAGTGGTCGTAGATAGAGATAGTGCTTGCAATACTGGTTTGTTGAAAATGGTCTGGAGAAATTGCTAAAATACTTAGTTAACTTGAATATTTGATTAGAAATGGTTTAAAACTATTCTACCTTTTTATGAGGTTGAAGTATGGTCGATAAACGTGCACATTTTAGCATCTTTTACAGCTGTCACTTTTATCGGCTGGAGTTACCAATGTGGTTGACTAAAGACATATTTTATAGCAGGATTTTTGATAGAAAACATGTTTTAGGAGTAGGAAAAAATTCAACTCTTGTAAAGTTGACACAAACTCGAAGGTCAACTACAAAAATACCCAGGGTGGTTAACTTGCCACCTTTAGGTGGCATTTTTGTGCAAAAATTAGGCAAAATGTGCAGAACATTGTTTCCTTATTTCATGATTTGAAATGTAGCAGTGATGTAGATTGCTCAAAAATGTACGATTTGTTTGCTATCGATAACAGTGTTTTCAAAAGTCACACTATCACACTTGAATCATACCAACTTCACTGACCTTTTTATCTGAAATTTTGTTTTCTTATCTCAGATGTTTTCACATCATCTTGCAACTGAGATTTTTCTCTATTGATTCGGTGGTCAAACGCTTCAGTTAAAAATAAACACCGTGTGACTTTAAAATCACACTTTTTATGAAAAGATGGGACTTTAAGGTCACACTTGGTGTGATTTTGTCAAAAATTATTTTTAACTGAAGCGTTTGATAATCAATAGAAAAATCTCAGCTAAAGAATGTGAAAACATCTGAGATAAAACAAATTTCAGATAAAAAGGTCAGTGAAGTTAGTGTGACCCAAGTGTGATAGCGTGACTTTTGAAAACACTGTTATCGATCAAGATTTGTTGAAAAGGCACGTGGTGTTGAGAAGTACATGTTCGGGCAATAAAGATGTTCATATTTGTACGTTTCTTTAAAAATGCCACCTTTGGGGGAATTTCGCCACCTTTTTTGAAATTTGAGTTAACCACCCTGAAAGCACCCCCTGTAATACAGGGATGTATCTTTTTTGAATTAGAACTCTTTTGGTCTGTTAAATTTCTTTTTCTCCAATCACACAAAAAAAAGTTTATTCTTGTTTGAAAGCGCTGAGTGTGCGATTGAAGATTTACTTTCTGATTTTTTTAATTTTTGCAAAAAAAAATTGATTGAAAAATGGGTCAATTTTGACAAGTTAAATTTTTTACTACTAAAATTGAGAAGTTAAAAAATCCCAAAAAATACGTCTTCAATTGCACACACAGGGCATACAAACAAGCATAAACTTTCTTTTATGTGATTTTAAAAAAATATTCGATAGACCAAATCAATTTTAAAACACCCCGTATATAGTATTTTTGGCTCTAGATGTGTTGAGGTTGCCTTCGAAAAAAATACGCCTTGGCCCCCTGTTGTTTTTTGGGGGTTTTCAAAATTTTAAAAATTTCCGAAAAAAAGTTTTCAGCGTTTTTTCATCTAATTTTTTGCATCTATAGAGCAATTTAATATGAAAAAAGTCTCTGGTGCGATAAATGTTATGAAATAAAAGCTATTCATTCATTTCATACATCATAGACATTGTTGGTTCTAGAAAAATCGATGGTCTTCTAAATATCAAAATCGACTCTAAGCATATCATTGTCAGTAAATTACGCCCTGAGAATCTTAACATTGACAGAATACAAGAAAAAAAGATAAAAAAGACAAAACACAAGAAAAAAAATTCTGAAAAAATAACAACAGGGAGGACCAAGGCATATTTTTCCGGGGGCAACCTCAATACATATAGAGCCATATTTTTTATGCACGCACAAAAACTTAAACTCCTTCGGAATGCTCATACCCTACTTTTTTCGATTTTTTTGAATTTTGTTATTTAAAAAACCACAAATTTAAAACCACTGAGGCCGCGCAAAGTTTCCATTTGAAATTCTGACCTATAAGTGTAAAACATGAATTTAGAAAAAAAGACTTCATGCGTATACAATAGACCCAAAAAAGAAGTTTCAAAATTTCTTTTGCCATCTCGGGGACATGAATTTGAGGGTAATTTTACCAATCTTTCGGAGCTCAAAATATTTTTTCGGTCTCCTCTCAATTTCCTTGTTTTAAATTTGTGGTTTTTTAAATAACAAAATTCAAAAAATTTCGAAAAATCGAAAAAAGTAGGGGATTAGCATTCCGAAGGAGTTCCACAGAAAATTAAGAGAATACAAAAAAAGATAAAAAAAGACAAACACAAGAAAAAAAATTTCGAAAAAATAACAAAAGTAGGGACCAAGGCATACTTTTTCGGGGTCAACCTCAATACACATAGAGCCATATTTTTTTGAAGCCCGACAAGCGGAATGCAGCTCAACCCTGATTGCTGATCTGGCACAACCTGCTGATGGCGTTATTTGTGTGTCGGTCACTCCTAAGCCGGATAAATTTCTGAAAACTCTTTCTTATCAACAAGTAATTTCTACCAAAAAATATATAACTGCGTTAAAAACACAAATATTTGCTATTTTTTGAGATATAAATTATTGTTCGGGTCAATTTGTTTAAACACAGCAATGGGTTTTCCAATTCCGAAAACAGGTTTTTAAATCGTTTTGTTATGTCTCGTCGCCTTAGATGTTGTTTTTGAGTCAATTCCGGCAACGTACACATTGTTTACCTTGGCCTTTTTTACAAATGTGTTATTTTACAATGTTGTTTTTTTACCTTGTGATAAAATTACTTGTTGGAAAATAAAAGTGTAGAAATTGCGTCAGAGTCATTCCTATTTCAAATTGTTTTGAAATATATACTAAACATTTTGGTTAATTACTCTATAAAGCAGAAATGTAACTGATTGTTTTTTTTTCATTTTTCCGTATTCGCAGTTTTAACAGAATTTCGTCTTTTCTGTAACTAAGGCTAAGCATTAGGTGCACGCTAGGCTAGCAAAAGAAACAGCAGATACACAATTTTTCAGCGCAGGAGATCTAAAAACACTAAGGTTTTTCTAGCAACAGGACATGCAAATAAATTTTAGACCAGTTCTCTCAAATACATTTTGACTATTTTCGAGAAAAATGATTATTATCATTTTGAAGAAAAAATATCTTATAGTTAAGCATTAAAAATAAAAAGATTTGGGGTTCCCAAAAAAGGGTCAATCCAGCTGCGTCCGATACTTTTTGACGTGGCTTTTGTGCGAAATTTCATGCCGAGCACGATGGTTGGAAAAAATTCGAAGACAGGAGGTATTCGAACGGGTAAAACAACATTTTGAAATAGTTAATTATAGACTGCTCCCAACCACCTGGAAATGAGTGCTACTTCCTCCAATTTGTGTACCACCTGGGCTTGTAGTATCTCAAAATGCAGAGCTATCTATTGCACACAAATTTTTAGCGGAGTGATCATTACTTCACATAAAATTTTAATTTTCCTTCTAGTTTTTGAAAATCCGGAAATTTTCCGGTTTTCGGTTCGGGTACCAGAAAATTTCGGTTTTCGGTTCCGGTAACCGAAACCGAAAATCTCGGTTACCCGCCAACCTAAAAATCTTTATGTGAAAAAATGATTACTCCGCTACAAATTTATATGCAATGGATAGCTCTGATCACGCCCTGCATTATGAGATACTACAAGCCCAGGTGGTACATAAATTGGAGGAAGTAGCACTCATTTCCAGGTGGTTGGGAACAAGCAAAAGTTAACTATTTTCAAATGTTGTTTTACCCATTCGAATACCTCCTGCTTCCGAATATTTTTTTCAGCCGTCGTGCTCAGCGTGAAATTCTGCACAAAACGCATAGTTTGTCACATTCAGGCTTTCTAGTGCAAGACAAGAGTCGACTACATGTCCTTCCCTCTTTTCCAACAATTTCTAATTAGGTTTTTGAGTGAAGTGTACACGGTGAACCAAAAAAAAACTACCATTTTTTAAAGATTGGTGTACGTAACCCCTTGCCCGGCTGATTTCCGAACTTTTTTGGAAATCTCCACAGCATATTTTTTTTGACAAAAAGATAGTGCGAATTTATGTGTACACAGCCAAAATTGTCCTGCTCATACCTCAAACTTTTTTCTCTTCTGCTGATTGCTGGGTTTGAGAAGAGGCTCTCTGCTTAGAGAACTATACCCTAATTCGTATTAGGTCTCAAATACATTACGAATATTTTTTTGAATGAAAAACGCTGCACAGTCGTGGATGAAATAAGAGTTACTTTTAAAAATTGCTTTAAAAAGTTGATTTAAGTTGTTCTTGAAAAATGGTAGAGGTTTTTTGATTCACTCTCTATACCAAAAAATTTCGCAAATGTTTTTATTGTATTTAAAAGTCTTCCAGTTCCAAATCAATTTTCTTCAAAATCCGACAAATTTCTCTGGTCGGAGTTTGTTCTTTTGACTTGTTGAGCAAGTTGGAGGTATTCTGTTTGCACTTTCTCGGGAACAACTCTTCTCGTTTAGGCAGATGTGCTGTGAATACATTGATGTGGGGCTGTTTCAGTTCCGTAGACTCCTCAAATTCTTTGATATCTGCAGATTCCTCGATAAATTGACGGATTCTTCTCGCTGGCGTTGTCTCTCGGGCACTATTCCTTCTGGGTTCTCTCCAGCACACTTTGTTTGATAACCTTTTTTCTTGGGAGAGTTGTGGCAGGGATTGATGCCTTGATGGGGAAGCGGCTTGAAATATCGGTGGACTGCTAGGATGGAGCTGGAGGTGTGGGATATTGCCGTTAGATAGGTATTGCTGAGAGGTTTCTGGAGAGGTAGGACTAAAATAAATTGTTTAGATTATGTGGTTAACTTTATATACGCATCGCCTAAGTCACAGGTTCAACTACCACCGGCTGCACACCTCTTTGTATCTCTTTTAATTTACAAGTTTGGTGTCAAAATAATCCTCACACTCTTGGCTATCCAACAAGATTATCAGCGCATGCTTTCACACCTACTGGAGCTGATTTTCAGCCTCAAATGCCCGAAATTCCCGAAAATTGATGGTTTTTGGGGTTTTCTTTGACTGGGTTGGTTAATATTTTCTAACTTTATTCGGTTGCAGTTTCGAATCCCCCCACGGGAAGTGATTAGATGGAGGAGATAACATCATATTCGTGTTTCTCGACCCCGATTTCCTGAGAAAGCCGGCTGTTTTTTTAATTCTGAGAAAAAAAATTTCGATCCACAGGGGGGGGGTTATCATAGTTTTTTAGCCAAAATTTGAAAAATTTAAATTGGCGCCTTTTGAATTTTAAAGGGATTAAGAGCTGTATTGGGAGGGGAAGGGAATAAAAGGGGGCTACTTTCATGGCAGAACGTTAGAAAAGTAAATATTTATATTCTTCGACTGTCTTACCATATTTTTCAACTGGGCCGTGGCAAAAATAGACTCTATATGCACTTTATGGTCAAGAGTACTTCTTGGAATCATGTCTAAGGTAAGTGAGTGCGCGCATCTCTAACTCTCAAGCCCCCTGCGCCCCCTTTGGGGGGTTTTCTGAACTCAAGCCCTTTATTCTACAAGTCACACTTTCATATGCTGAAATGTAGCCAAGATTCTGGGCTTTCATTTGAGCTATCATACAGAAAAAAATAAACTCGGGTCACGATTAAAATTCGAAAAACATTCAACATTGCCCAGTTCGTTGCCATCCTACCCAAGGCTGTCCCAGAATTCTTCAGTATTATGTTTGGAACTGACTTTTTTGCAATTTTGATTTACATGATCATTTACAACCTTATACTCAAAATGTAGTTCTGCTTATTGCCGTTATTTTTTGTATATGTTTGTGAATGATCATGTAAATTAAAATTCCAAAAAACGTCAGTTCCAAAATAATACCGAAATCCTACCCTTCAAAAGTACTCTTTCCATCCTTGGTCAAAGCTGTGCTAGCTACCCACTTTTCTGATATAAATTCGGTGTGTAATTCTTTTATCCGATTCATCATGAATTCTGACTCCAAAAAGTTACTAAACACGTTGATAAATCTCTATATAGTATTTGGCATGTGTCCGTCCTACTTTTTAATGGACATTTTGACCACATTCAGGCCATTTTTGCTTATTTTTCCGATTATTTTCGGCAATGTCTCGACGGAACCCCAAACTTCAGACAATTCAGCGTCTTTTTATGCCGAGACCCAGGAAAATGTCTTCGAAAAGAAAAACTTTTGTGGTCCCTCAAAATTGGAGTTGGAGGATTTTGGGGTAGGCCTGGAGGATGGTTTTCTGCTTCCAACGATGGCCATTTTTGCGATGTCTCGAAAGAACGTAGACGTAGATAGACGCGTAGTTTTCACGATGAATGCACTATCGAAATTTTGAAATACTATAGAGGCGCCGATAGGCGCCTGTGGTCCCTGTAAAAAAATATGTAGAGTTTCAGGCGATAGAAAAGTAAGCACGCATCATTTTTAAATCCTTTCATTTTGATGGTCATTCGCTTGAAATCCCAAAATTAGGGCATTTTCTGACAGTCAAGTAGTGCTGGAAATCGTTGCAATCGATTGCTCGAGTGTTTTTTAACCTAGACGTCAGTGAACCCAACGAAAAATAAGTAAGGTGTGCACCTAGCGGGATTAGAACAGTCGACTTAGGGCGATGCGTATATAAAGTTAAAAACGGGGTAGTAACAATAAGGTGCAAAAATTATGTCTTAATCCCCCAATTGATCATTAATAATGTGCGTTGAAATCCATCCGAACGAGCGTTGTTGCGTCTTCGTCGCAAGTGATGTTTACAAAATTCTTCACCTTCCCAGTCTGGGGTTTGGTGGCCTGTAGGAAAGGCGATTGCAGATCCCTGCGGATCCAAGGGAGTAGGATCAAATATCCTCTCCATTCCCCTTATTTCCAATTCACGAGCTGTTGGCCGTAGCCGCTCGCGACAAGCGCTGGCTTAAGCCTAAGACTCTGCCCTAAAGAACTGCTACCAAGCAAAAAATTGACAGGGGGAAACAAAGCATATTTTACACCTAATTGTTTGTAGATAGAGAATTTCTAAAAATTTTACTTACCTTAGTTTTGCTGGTGTAGGCATGCTATTGACATAGACCAGAATGCTACTAAGCATCAGTCCAGCTAGCAAGGTTATACTGTTTGCACTTTGGTTCAAAGCTGGAGCAACTAAAGATAATGAGGTAGCTGACAAGGAGATCACCCAGTGGTTACTGCTCTAAATGCAAATATTTGATCAAAATACCTATAAGCAGACATATAATATACGAACCCTCAGCCCAATCCACCTGATCAGTTCCAAAGCCAAAGCAATAGACGAGATGCAAACAAAGTTTTCAATGAGTAAGAATAGGAAATCATGCAACACAGGTACTTCAAAAAGTTGACCATGGCTCAGGTATATGCCTTGGTAGGTCTGCAGCTGTTCGAAGTAGCCGAGCCAGAGTAATACAGAAGCAATTAGGCATAGGTAGTCGACAAGATGGACTAGATTGGGTCTGGTGAATAGTCTTTTTGCAGGTGTGGGGTGGCTTAGAGAGATTTTGGGAATTGTTTGGGCGTAGGCGTGAGATCCCTTTGGATGGTTGAGGTATGAAGGCTGAAAATGAAAAAGGTTTGAGATCATTTTTATGGGGGCTGTGAAATGAATATTTTGAAGTGAGATACATTTGTGTAAAAGAAAGAGTTGGGTCTAAGCTTCGATTAGAGTTATGATTTCGACCGGTCAGAAGTGTTTCTGAAGGGTTCTGACTCAGAACCCTTCAGAACGCCTTCTTTATCAAATTATACTTTTTGGGTCAAAACATATGCTCCCTCAAGCCAATTTTTATAATTTTTTCGCCAAGTTCAGCCATGAAGGAGGGATTGATATATGCTTTCTACCTCTAAAATGATCAGACAAAAAAGGTTACGAGAAAATTCAAAACGGTTTTAACTGATTTTTACTGATCCGTCTAAATCTTTAGCTGACTTTATTATTAAAACCAACGAAAATTTTGACTTTTGACTCAAACTCTTCGCCTGCTTTGTTAACAGATCAAAACTTACTTACCGAATATCTGACATTATAATTTTTGGTATCATTTCCTGTGTTTTGCCGTCTTTTCAGTATGCGTTTTATAGACCATCTAGAAACCAAGCATTTTTTAAGAGATACAAAATGGGTGGTAATTAATTTTGTCCCAAATTGCTGAAAAATGTCACCAAATTTTAAATTGGTTTTTTTCTAAATTTTTGCGTTTATTTTACAAATTGTTTTTAACTATTGTTGAGCTAAGGATCACACCTTTCTATCGAGCTATCTGCATTGAATGACTTTAAAACTATAGATACCGTAAGTACTCTAATAAACGGGCCCCCCTACAGTTAACCATTTTCAAATTTGTTTTGCTTTTTTAACCCCAACATTGTTTATTTTTTAAAGCGTACGACCACTCATTTTGTAGAGTTTGGAAAGATCTACAAAATGAGCTGTCGTATGTTTTAAAAAATAAACAATGTTAGGTTTAAAAAACCAAAACAAATTTGTAAATAGTTAACTGTAGAAAGGACCGTTTATTAGAGTATTTACGGTATTTAGAGGTTTAAAAAAAATTATGATTTTTTAATCTGTATATTTAACTCTAAATCTGAAATCGTGCGATGGAGATTGATAGCTCGATAAAAAGCTGAAATCCTGAACTACGCCATAGTTAAAAAATTTTGAAAAATAAACGCAAACATCAAGAAAAAAGTCAATTTAAAATTTGGGGATATATTTCAGCGATTTGGGGACAAAATTAAATATTACCCGATACAAAATGCTTCAAGTAAAAAGTATTTACCTGGTAATAGAAAATACGAAGAATATCAGTGAGACAGTGAAAATGGCAAGATTAACTTCCAGGAGCATACCTTAAAACATATTTCTGTTTGTTTACGAGCTCAATCACAAAATACGTGTTTGTTAGTAAACCTGCGTGTAGATGCTGCTGGTTTTTTACGCCAACTTTCATAAGCAATGAAATTTTTTATTAAAAGGCTTATACATTTATATCAACTAAAATGATAGGATAATTTGTGCTAGATTAGATACAACAGTTAAAACTCGCTAGGTGGCTCTCCTCGGACGAGCCCGGCTGATTAGCGAAATTCGACTGTATTAACAAGACAGCCTCCATAACTGTCACTTTTCGGGGTCACGGACAATCGTAGCTCAAAATGTTTGCAATAGTCAATTTCATTTGTGAAATTTCAATGATTTTTAGATCTTTTTTTTTTAATTACTTTCAGACATGAAACTGAACAGTAAAAAAACATCATTCAAGATTAAGCGCATGACAGACAAAAAAGAGCATTGATATTTTCAAAATTAGCTAAAATTTACGTATTCAACATCTTGAAGGTCTTTTCTTAGGATTTTTGACTCCACTGAAAAAATCTTTGAAATATCGCAAATATAATCGACTATACCCAAAATTTTGAGCTGTGTTTGTATTTGACCGAAAAAGTTTTCTGTTCGGCAGATTGCCTTGTAATTGAGGAATATATCTATTTATAAGACCATACTTGTTTAGACAATGTAAATTGCCCAAATTAATTTCGGTTTTTATTAATTTAATCAGTGTGCAGTTGTCCTTTGTGTGGCTTCGAAAAAACATAAATGACACAAAAGGAAATTGTCGTACAGTCTAGTCTCGTTTATCCGACACCTGATTTTTAAAAAGAGGTGTCGGATAAACGAAGACGCGGGTCTTCATGGCAACGTAAAAGGATTAGGGAAAAACGATCGGCAAAATCAGAATCCTTGAGATATTTGGGACTAAAACAACCAAAGACAACTGGAAAAACATTTTACAAATTGGCTTAAAAAAGTGTCGGACCCTAGGTGGGAACGAACTTGAGGGTGTCGGATAAATGGGACTAGACTGTAGAAGAAAAATTATTGTCAGGCACACGAAAAATTGACCAATTCACATTGCACTTAACAGGGATGGTATTTTAAGATTTTTATTCGCAATTGCCGACAATAGCTTAACAGGACATGCTCGAACTCAATAAAGTTTGAATGGGCGGATAGCAGCCGTGGAAATCCTCTGTTTTTGTATCGAACAGTTACAGTGCACCTGATTTTACGGAATATCATTTACTATGTAAGAACTAATGTAAGAATACAATCATTTCAATTGGTCTTCAAGATCTACAATTTTAGGTAAAAAATAAAAATTCGGAATCTTTTTGTGATTTCGTGGATTTGTTGAGACATTATTGGGTATCCTTCAAAATAAAAAGGAATGCTCTTTCTGCCGGAATTTTATTTTGAAATTTGTGATATTTTTTCAATAAAAGTACCTATTAGTAGAAATTTTTCTTCTGTTAAGCCCCGCTAGCTGAAAATTGGGCGATACTTTTTTTTGCCGCAAATATACTCTTTTTGCCTCAAATTTTGCTTTGTTTGCCTATGGCTTAGGCTTATATATTTGGATTTCATATATTTGGATTTCATATATTTTATATATTTGGATTTCATTTGCAAAAAGAGTTATTACCCTAAAGTTTTAAAATTGGAATCAGAAAATAGAATTTTAAAAATACTTAGTCTCTGAGATATGACCTAAAGTTGGAGTTCTGTGTATTCAAATGACCATTGTCGGCAACGGCAATAATAATTTCAAGATTTTCGAAAAATTTTGAAATTACGTACTTAATACAAAGCTATTGACAAATTACTGTTTCATAAATAACTTTTTTGATAGAAATTTGGTTTCAAAACATCCATTTGAACTGTACAATGCATAAAATCTGATAGAATAATAATAATTAAGAATATATATTTGGATTTCATTTGCAGTCTAGTTTGTCGAAATGTTTTCTGGCATTGCGAATATTCATGACAGTGGCAGCTATGGATACGTTGCCATCTGGCAAGATCACCATTATATAAGTGTTGTTGGTGAAACTCTCGATAAATGCTGCGAAATTGCTGTTCTTGATTTGGATGGAGTCAAACTGGCTTCCCATGCGGCTTAAAAAAGGTTTTTTTTAGATTTTGAGTGGCTTCTGATTCGAATAGATAAAACCTGCAAGACAGTTTGAACTGCTTGATTATGTTGGAAACCTTCTCAAATCTGTGTACATCGTCGTGCTTGACTCTTTGAGCCTGAGCTATCACTAGAAATGTGGCTTTTTCGAACAGCAGGATCTGAAGTGTTGATTTGTTAATTCAACTTATTGATTTAGAAAAATCATTCTAACAAAAAACCTTAATCTCAAGTAATTAGGCGTGTTTCGTAAGTCATTCGTAAAATTAGAAAACACGCGGAAAGGTCAATTTATTTTGCAATAAATTATGAAAATTCGGGGTTGATCTCACAAAAAGAGTTATTGCGTGGTGAAAGTAGCCAAAAATCACAAGGGGCCAAGGTATTTTTAGGCAAGTTTTGAGTCGTCTTGGGGGACCAAGGCTTGTGTTTTTGGGTCACATCTTCTAATCTTGTTGGTAGCATAGATTATCCACCCTGTATGAAGAAAGTCAGAAAAACAATTTGATTCATACTTTTACTTTTTTGTGCTTTATTTTGCGAAGATGTTGCAATAAATGATACGCCGTCAGAAGCTAGAATCGGAGGGCTGCCTGATAGTATTATCACTTTGAAAAAAAATTGTTTGGATATTTACCTCTTTGACTAAAAGAAAAAAAGAGGGCACTTTTCAACCAAAAGAAGGCAGATATAAGATTTATCCGTTGGCAATTACATCAGCAAGGTACCCAACCAAAAATTTTCGGTAATTTTTTATCAGAGTTTGCGACTTTCTTTTAATGAAAATTTGTAGTCACTTTTCTTTTGAAATTTCGGGTAAATTTTTTAAACTTTTAACGTATTTAAAAATACTACCAACATTAATACCAATATTAAGAAAACCCAAATAAAAAATTTAGTTGATAAAAGGTTCAGCTTCAGGAACAGGGTTGTTTTCGAAAAGTGATGGTCTGCAAGATCCTACCTCATCAGCATCCATGATTTCTGCAAATTTCTTCAGTCTCTGTTCCATATGGCTGACGTTGGGAATCAATTCATAGACTATGGCTGACCAGGCTTTGTACAGAGTCTCATCCCAAATGGAGGACCGATAACATTCCAGTTCCGGTTTTGTGTGCTGTCTCACCCCTACGGACTCGGATAACTGGTTGATGTCAGATTTTTTGTCGTTGAAAACCTAGGCAATACATTTTTTAAAAAGTTTTTACAAATCTAGAATCCTACTTTATCTCGCATTTCCTCCTGGATTAAATCCATCTTGTGGATCAGACAAAACACTTTGGCTTTGGGTGAGTTCTGCATAAGCGCTTCTAGACATGACTGATAGTTGCGGTAGTCTTTGTCCACTTCGCGACTTTCTACGTCGAACACGTAAATTAGCACCTGAAAATGATTGGTTTATATGGTCTTCAGAGAGTAAATGGTCTGATTTATCGTGTCTGAGCGCGGTCCTTTCGGGGTTCAAAGGGGCATGCCCGTGCGTTCCAAAAAAAATTAAAAAGTAATCGGATAAGAAAAGGTATAATATTTGATGCGAAATTAGTGGAAAACAGAACGATTAAAAAAATTGCTGCTCCTCCCTTTTTGCAAATATGGGCCAGATGATGGGTCAGATTTACCCAAAGGAGGTTATAAAATGAACACGAAGAAACGTTTGGATACAAAAAAATTTTAACACAAAAATCCTTTTCCACATCCTTTTACCGAGATTAAATTTACCGCCGGCACCACACGTTTAAGCCACCCTAACGTGCGCTGGCCTACCATGCGCCCGACGCATTACCCAAAGATAAAAATTTTACTTTGTCAAAAGTTTGAATTCCTTTCATGACAAACATTTTTGGCTGGCAATCAATTTGTCGAGCAATCTTCCTTACACCGTTTTGCTGCACTTCGTAATTTTTATGTGTGACTTTATGCTTGCCAGACTCCTAGTTTCACTAGCTCTCAAATAAGCCATCACTCAGTCGATTCCATGTTGAAAATTTCGATTTACAGGGTGCTTCAAATTTTTCTGACACTTTTAAACGGTCATAACTTTTTTACGGGTCGAATTTTGAACTTCCATAAACGCATATCTACTCAGTTTTGGCAATTTTTCGGTATATAAACTCAAAAAGACGATTTTTGCTTGGTCCTCCCTGTGGTTTTGGCCTTACCCAGCCAAAGGACATTTACAGACCAGAACCCAAACCACAGGGGGGACCAAACAAAATCGTATCTTTCAGTTTATATAGCGAAAAATTGCCATAAAAACGGACTCGATCTGCGTTTGCAGAAGTTCAAAATTAAACCCGTAAAAAAAATTATGACCGTTTGAAAGTGTCAGAGAAATTTGAAACACCCTGTATAACAATATATTTTCTCGAAAAAAACATCTTGTTGCTTGATCGAACACTCACCTCTTCATTTTTTCAGATAAATCTAGTGAAATGAAAAGAGTTTTGAATGCTGCAGCTCAGTTCCGTGTTTTGGTTCCACGTGTTTCGAGGATCTCAGCTCAGATCAATTCTCGACTCGTATCAGGCGAAGTTATTTCAACTTTCGGCAATAGACGATTCTGTAGCAGCTTGTGCGTTCTCATCTTGACCCCGTTCACCTTCATCTTTATGACTTTAATTTAGGCCAAGTAGCAGTGGGAACGAAGATGACAGCAAGACATCAAAGTCCGTTATTATCGAAGAAGACGTAGATGAGGTATTTTCACACATCTTTTTAAGTTAAGACTAGTGATACTATATTCGGCGCTAGTATAGAAGTTTTGGCTTAGCCCTTAGGCTTAGGGGTAGAACAGCGCATGGAAGTTGTGACTATTAAGTGTTTTACGCACTTTTTCTGGGGTCTGGAACATATATTTGGGTGCTCTTTACTTAAGTTTCAGAAGGCATACGTTTTGGGGTGGGGTTCCCCCGTATTCTACACTAAGGTCCTGTATTCTAAGTAGAAAAAAATGCGAGTAAACTAATATTTTGTGAGAAATCGTTGCACCTGACATAGTATTTTTGAGAGTCTAATGTATCTCTAACATTTAGAAGCTGCTTCAAGTGGAACCAGCTAACAGTCTCGATGTGCCTATTATACCTCTCGATGATCTTCCGTTCTTCCCGGGATCCAAAAGGAAGCTATTTGTAATTTCGATACTTAGCCTTCTCTACAGTGTTAAATTAACCTATTGTAGATCTACGACGTGGCCTTGCAGGATTTGATCCGTAAAAAATTCGATTCTGGCCTTCGACAAGTTGGAATTTTCAAGAGAAAGGGGTAAGCTCATGTGTAATTGTTATCACGCTTGTTATCATAAATAATGCTTTTTAGGTCGGCTGAGGGGAGGGCTGCGCCAGTTGACTGCGCCTATGGAGTTGGAACGCTTGCATTCATTGACAGTCTTCGCAAAATTGGTCAAGTGCTGGTGGTCGATGTGATTGCACGCAGCAGAATTCAGATGGTTGGGCCGATTGCGAAAGAAGATGAAGCTGTTAAGGAACCTCTGTCTGTTCCACACATTTCGCTCATAAATTCTCGTCGACAGTCAGCCAAGAAAGATGATGTCAATCCAGAAACAAATCCGGCTATAAAAGACGATCCATCTGCAATGGAGCCAAAGGATGTCATCTATGCCAAAACAAAAGAACTTATTTCTGAGCAGCCACAAAACCCAGAAGAAATACTGGTATCTTTTTCAGAATCGTGTTTTGACAGAGGCATGAGATTAACTAATTTCTAGGTTCTCAAAACTGCTGTTTACAACGCGATAAAAGAAGTGATGCAGCATAAGTTTCCATGGGATTTTGGCAGTCAAACAAACATATGGTTCTTGCCTGCGCTCGACAACATAACTACGCTTTGCGACTTGACTGGGACAATGTGCACAAATGCCGCAAAAGAGGATCTACAACGTTTATTTGAAGAATCCAATGTTTGTTGCCAGTTATTGTGGTTGTTGAACTCTAAAAACAGTATCTTTTAGGTAAAGAAGCGGCTTGAAATCGCCTTCGAAGTGCTCACTAAAGAGAAGCTCAACTTCAAGATGGATGAGCAAGTTCAAAAAACGTTTGAAAAAGCACACAAGGAGATTTATCTGCGAACAAAAGTGAATTTTTTTTTTATCGTATTTGATTTGTGATTAAACTTTTGAATTTAGTTGAACAGCATAATGAAAGAGCTTGGAATGGATAAGGACGCTAAACAAGTGCAGATCGACAAAGTAGAGCAAAAACTCAAGGGGTTGACTGTGCCGGAGCATGCCATGAATGTTATCAATGAAGAAATGTCTAAACTCAGATGCTTAGACGTCAATTCTAGCGAATTCAGTGTGACCAGGTGAGCCATCCCATTCGCTGTTACCGTTTCTATGCCACATTTCAGAAATTACCTCGACTGGCTGGCAGATGTTCCATGGGGCAAAGTTTCTGAAGAAAATTTGGATTTGGAGAGAGCAGCAAAAATTCTCGATGAGGATCACTATGGAATGAAAGATGTAAAGGATCGAATCTTGGAGTTCATGGCTGTGCGAATCTTAAAGAAATCGGCTGCCGGAAAAATATTGTGAAAAAATTATTTGTTGTGTTGAACTCTTGGTTAGCGCTTTTTTTGTTGCAGGTGTTTGCACGGACCACCAGGTATCGGTAAGACTTCCATCGCTAAATCAATTGCTCGCGTACTGGGGCGAAAGGTTAAATTGAATTCCTGTTATATCTTCTTCTCAACTTATCTGTTTAGTACTATCGTTTTTCTGTCGGTGGCATGGTAAGTGATTTGTTTGAAAATTAGCAATAATTTTTAAAATCCCGTCTTTTAGAGTGATGTGGCAGAAATCAAAGGTAGTTTTATCTCAGCTTGCCTATAAACGTTGCCTTTTAATGATAGGACACCGCCGCACATACGTTGGAGCCATGCCTGGAAAGTGAGATCTAAATTACAAGTTAGTCATTTTAACTTTTCTTTTGAGGATGATTCAATGTTTGAAATTGGTGGCCACTGAGAACCCTTTGGTGCTTATCGATGAGATCGACAAGATCGGACGTGGAGGTAATCTTTTCTGTGCTCTTATCATTTTCATTTATTATTTTAGGGCATGGAGATCCATCATCGGCCTTGCTAGAGCTTCTCGATCCTGAGCAAAATGCGAACTTTTCTGATCATTACCTGGATGTGCCTGTTGATCTTTCTAGTAAACTTCCGATTATTTCAGCGTTCGAACCTAAATTACCTTCTATTTCAGAAGTGCTATTCATCTGTACGGCCAATGTGACGGATACGATTCCAGAAGCCCTTGCCGACAGACTGGAAATGATCGAAGTAACTCGCATAGTGAATCCTTTACGGGTTATCTAATAAATCATCTCTTTCAGGTGTCGGGATATGTGGCTGAAGAGAAAATCAAGATAGCTCAAAACTATTTGATTCCACAAAGTCGAGAGGCTTGGTAAGACTCGTTCATAGAGCCGATAAAAATTCTGATTTGACTCCTCTTTTAGCGCATTGTCTGAAGAACAGCTGGTTATTCAAGAGGAGTCTATTGAAGGCGTGTAAATTTGTCTGAGTGCCTTTGCAGCTGTCTTATATTTGCATTTTAGCCATGATCAAGTCGTACTGCAGAGAGTCTGGCGTGCGTAATCTTCAGA
Source organism: Ditylenchus weischeri (assembly GCA_029231635.1). Lineage (NCBI taxonomy): Eukaryota > Metazoa > Nematoda > Chromadorea > Rhabditida > Anguinidae > Ditylenchus > Ditylenchus weischeri. Next base: position 36,938 of record JAMRYI010000581.1, on the reverse strand, counting down.
AGCACATTGAGAAGGTGATCTTTTTTGTAGCCAGGTCACCCCCATATTCTCTCGTTTAGATTTTCCGCAAAGCAGCCTTTAAAATTGCTAGTGGTATGAAGACGCAGTCAGATGTCGATGGCAAAGACAGTGCAGCCGAGCAGCCCAAGCTAATTGAAGGGAAGGCAGACGCTATTGTTGTAGACAAATCCAACCTTGGAAAGTACCTCGGCCTTGAAAAGTTCACATCAGATCGATTGTACCAGGTTACACCTCCGGGCATTGTAATGGGTCTCGCTTGGACGTCAATGGGTTTGTTTCGCTTTAATTTTCGAGTAGCTCTGAGTTTATTCATTTGAGGAGGGTGTGCGCTCTACATCGAAACTTCTCTCAGCAAGCGTTTTGTGAAGCCGTCTACTAAAGTTGAGGGGAATCGAAAGAATCAAGGGTGAACAGAATGGTGATGGAAGCTTGGAAACGACTGGCCAGCTTGGAGAAGTTTGCAGTGTTTCTACCTTTGATATTAGTCGGAACGCAAATTTCAGGTGATGAAGGAATCTACTCGTGCATCTTACACTGTCGCCAAAAGTACTCTGATCAGGAAAGTACCGGACAATGACTTTCTGGAATGGGCGCATATTCATCTACACGTCCCGGAAGTATGTTTTTTTATTTTCAATCGGTTCTAACAGCCTTGTAGGGTGCGACGCCAAAAGATGGACCATCAGCCGAGTCACTATCACTACAGCTCTTGTGTCGCTGGCGTTGAATAAGTCTGCTAAGCAGGATATCGCTATGACTGGAGAGATTTCACTGACTGGCAAGGTAACTTTGTCTGCGTATATACTTTTTTACTGGTGTAATTATTTCCATCGTTAATATTCAGGTTCTCCCGGTTGGTGGCATTCGAGAAAGTGATCGCGGCCAAAAGAGCCGGAGTGAAAAGTGTCATTTTGCCAGAAGAAAACAGAAAGGTTATTTTCGTCATTTGTCAATTGTAATTTTGAGTTTTATTTTCTAGATTTCGACGATCTACCGCAGTTTATTAAGGATGGCGTTGAAATTCATTTCGTGTCTCATTATGATCAGGTGTTCGATCTTCTGTTTAAAGAAAATGTCGAGGAATCTGAGCTTTAAATTTTGTTGTTGTATTTATCTGTCAATAAAGCTTTCAGTGTGTGACTTTATGGAGCTGGTGTAATTTTTTTGGACTTACTCTTCAACCTTTTCATTTTCATTTTATTCTTACAATAGAAAGTTAATCATTAAAGAGTTCATCAATTGTAGCTGGATAAAATTGATAAATAAATTGCTATTAAATTTTCGTTTTGTGTATCACTGGATGTAAAACATTGATTTTAGGGTCCATATTGTGAAAAATAATTTTGGGGTCCATATTGTGAGCCAGTTCCGAAGCTGGAGAGTCGTGTATATGAAGATCGAGTTACTTTCTTAAGACGTTATCTAAGCGAAAGTAGCGATATTTTTTGGAAATTTTCCTATAATATCGAGTGTATGTTGTTGTACGACATTACCTTTAAATATTCAGCGGGTGTGTCGAAAAAATTTGGCCACTTAGCAAAAACAATTTAAATCAATTTCTCAAAGCATTTTCGGAACGCAAGTTATATTTTATCTCCTCCTTTGCGACGTTTTTTATAGAAAATAACATTTACAGTGTGTTTGAGATCCAATATGAATTCGGGTATAGTAAACAGTGTAAGTTCTCCAGGTAGAGAGCCTATTCTCATACCCAGCAATTGTCAAGATAGAAAAACCATATATATAAGTGGAACGATTTATGGTCGTAATTGAGAATCGTACACTGCGATGTTCATCGAAAAGTTCGGAAATCGGCCAGGCAAGGTGTTTAAATAAATTACACCAATTTTTTGGTGGTCAAGTTTCTTTGACAGACCATGTAGTCCTCGTGACTTTAAAATTTTACATGTGATCAGAAATTTTTTATCTAGTGCAGGCGTCAAAGATTCACAGGGGGCGAAATATTAAAAAACAGAATCATTAGGGACCTTCTTAGCAGAAAAGGTGGAATTCAAAATTACTGCTATTATTGACGAGGAAAACAGCCTTTCAATTTAAAACAGCGAATCATTTTCGAAATTCTGTATTTTAAAAATTTGGTCTGTGTTTTCTGAAAGAGGAGAATCCCAGCTTTCGTTTGGTGTGTAACTTGTCATCTGAAATACAGTAGCGAAAAAAGTCGGCATTTTTTGCTGGACTTCTTTGGTTGAATTTGAGAGTAGTAATTGGGATTGGGATTGGGATCAAGTTCAATTAGGATTTTAGATTCTTAAGATTGATGACAAGCCTACCTAAGCCTACACTTGAGGACTTTAGAGAAGCGGATTCCACAAGGTATTTCACACGGGATTATTTGTTTTAATTGTTTGTTGTGTTTTTGAGAGCAGAGAGAGAGAGAGTTTGCAGAGCGAACTAGAGCAGAGAGAGAATTTGCTAAGCGAACTAACAATATTCATTATAATGGAGCGAATGATAACAAGTAATATAAGAGTTAAACGAGTCAACAAAAGACTCGATGTTGTGTCGAGACAATAACAATTACGAATGATAATTTCACACCACATTTCCCCCCCTTAGCCGAGATTTCTAGGAGATAAATAAACAATTTAAACATTAAACTTTAGGCATATACTATAAGTGTCCCGGAACTAGACTACTTACATGTGAGCCAGACCTTAGAAGAGTTGCTTGGGAAAAGTTGATATAAAGTTTTAAATAATTTTGGAATCGACAAATAAAGGTATCTAGCAAGAGAGAAGACATACAACAGTGGAGAAGCAGAGAGAATACAATTGATTGATTTCTTTGGTGAGTCTGATTCTTCAGAGTCGCTTCATTGGATGCACTTGCTTCCACCAGGTTAAACATCGAGCACTTGTCTTGGCTGTCGAGGTCGAGTATTGGGTTGTAACATAAGTTCTGTCGGTTTTTTTCGAACGCAAATTTCTCCCGAAGTGAAAAATAATACATTATATGTATTATATACCAATCGATAGCTCATGCTTTTCTCTATAAAACGCTTTTAAACTTTTAGATTATCTGCTATCTTTTTCCTTTTGTAGGCTCAAGAAGATGGAAGACAATTTTGATAAAAGCTGCATACGCGACACTGCCTACTCTACGAGTTCAAAAAGAAGTTAAGGCCGCGGAGGCTGCTCGCAATATTTCGGCCGTTTATCCGGAGGACGTTGTCGACGAAAGAACTGCCCAAAGATGGTTCAAGCGATTCAAAGAAGGCGATTTCGATCTGAATGACACTCCACGCGCAGGAAGGCCATCCGAACTCGACAAGGACGATCTCAACGCTCTTCTCCACGAATATTTCCAGGGTCTCCCGGCGGATTTCTTCAAGCGTGGCATTGAAAAACTTGTTGAAAGATGGGAAGAAGTGGTTGATAATGAAGAAGAATATATAATTGATTGACATGTTCGTTTGCTTTATTGCAAATAAAGATTTTGAAACCTTTTAAAAAAAATGACAGAACTTATGTTACAACCCAATAGAATGGCAAATAATTTAGGCCAAGTAGCAGTGGGAACGAAGATGACAGCAAGACATCAAAGTCCGTTATTATCGAAGAAGACGTAGATGAGGTATTTTCACACATCTTTTTAAGTTAAGACTAGTGATACTATATTCGGCGCTAGTATAGAAGTTTTGGCTTAGCCCTTAGGCTTAGGGGTAGAACAGCGCATGGAAGTTGTGACTATTAAGTGTTTTACGCACTTTTTCTGGGGTCTGGAACATATATTTGGGTGCTCTTTACTTAAGTTTCAGAAGGCATACGTTTTGGGGTGGGGTCCCCCGTATTCTACACTAAGGTCCTGTATTCTAAGTAGAAAAAAATGCGAGTAAACTAATATTTTGTGAGAAATCGTTGCACCTGACATAGTATTTTTGAGAGTCTAATGTATCTCTAACATTTAGAAGCTGCTTCAAGTGGAACCAGCTAACAGTCTCGATGTGCCTATTATACCTCTCGATGATCTTCCGTTCTTCCCGGGATCCAAAAGGAAGCTATTTGTAATTTCGATACTTAGCCTTCTCTACAGTGTTAAATTAACCTATTGTAGATCTACGACGTGGCCTTGCAGGATTTGATCCGTAAAAAATTCGATTCTGGCCTTCGACAAGTTGGAATTTTCAAGAGAAAGGGGTAAGCTCATGTGTAATTGTTATCACGCTTGTTATCATAAATAATGCTTTTTAGGTCGGCTGAGGGGAGGGCTGCGCCAGTTGACTGCGCCTATGGAGTTGGAACGCTTGCATTCATTGACAGTCTTCGCAAAATTGGTCAAGTGCTGGTGGTCGATGTGATTGCACGCAGCAGAATTCAGATGGTTGGGCCGATTGCGAAAGAAGATGAAGCTGTTAAGGAACCTCTGTCTGTTCACACATTTCGCTCATAAATTCTCGTCGACAGTCAGCCAAGAAAGATGATGTCAATCCAGAAACAAATCCGGCTATAAAAGACGATCCATCTGCAATGGAGCCAAAGGATGTCATCTATGCCAAAACAAAGAACTTATTTCTGAGCAGCCACAAACCCAGAAGAAATACTGGTATCTTTTTCAGAATCGTGTTTTGACAGAGGCATGAGATTAACTAATTTCTAGGTTCTCAAACTGCTGTTTACAACGCGATAAAAGAAGTGATGCAGCATAAGTTTCCATGGGATTTTGGCAGTCAAACAAACATATGGTTCTTGCCTGCGCTCGACAACATAACTACGCTTTGCGACTTGACTGGGACAATGTGCACAAATGCCGCAAAAGAGGATCTACAACGTTTATTTGAAGAATCCAATGTTTGTTGCCAGTTATTGTGGTTGTTGAACTCTAAAAACAGTATCTTTTAGGTAAAGAAGCGGCTTGAAATCGCCTTCGAAGTGCTCACTAAAGAGAAGCTCAACTTCAAGATGGATGAGCAAGTTCAAAAAACGTTTGAAAAAGCACACAAGGAGATTTATCTGCGAACAAAAGTGAATTTTTTTTATCGTATTTGATTTGTGATTAAACTTTTGAATTTAGTTGAACAGCATAATGAAAGAGCTTGGAATGGATAAGGACGCTAAACAAGTGCAGATCGACAAAGTAGAGCAAAACTCAAGGGGTTGACTGTGCCGGAGCATGCCATGAATGTTATCAATGAAGAAATGTCTAAACTCAGATGCTTAGACGTCAATTCTAGCGAATTCAGTGTGACCAGGTGAGCCATCCCATTCGCTGTTACCGTTTCTATGCCACATTTCAGAAATTACCTCGACTGGCTGGCAGATGTTCCATGGGGCAAAGTTTCTGAAGAAAATTTGGATTTGGAGAGAGCAGCAAAAATTCTCGATGAGGATCACTATGGAATGAAAGATGTAAAGGATCGAATCTTGGAGTTCATGGCTGTGCGAATCTTAAAGAAATCGGCTGCCGGAAAAATATTGTGAAAAAATTATTTGTTGTGTTGAACTCTTGGTTAGCGCTTTTTTTGTTGCAGGTGTTTGCACGGACCACCAGGTATCGGTAAGACTTCCATCGCTAAATCAATTGCTCGCGTACTGGGGCGAAAGGTTAAATTGAATTCCTGTTATATCTTCTTCTCAACTTATCTGTTTAGTACTATCGTTTTTCTGTCGGTGGCATGGTAAGTGATTTGTTTGAAAATTAGCAATAATTTTTAAAATTCCGTCTTTTAGAGTGATGTGGCAGAAATCAAAGGTAGTTTTATCTCAGCTTGCCTATAAACGTTGCCTTTTAATGATAGGACACCGCCGCACATACGTTGGAGCCATGCCTGGAAAGTGAGATCTAAATTACAAGTTAGTCATTTTAACTTTTCTTTTGAGGATGATTCAATGTTTGAAATTGGTGGCCACTGAGAACCCTTTGGTGCTTATCGATGAGATCGACAAGATCGGACGTGGAGGTAATCTTTTCTGTGCTCTTATCATTTTCATTTATTATTTTAGGGCATGGAGATCCATCATCGGCCTTGCTAGAGCTTCTCGATCCTGAGCAAAATGCGAACTTTTCTGATCATTACCTGGATGTGCCTGTTGATCTTTCTAGTAAACTTCCGATTATTTCAGCGTTCGAACCTAAATTACCTTCTATTTCAGAAGTGCTATTCATCTGTACGGCCAATGTGACGGATACGATTCCAGAAGCCCTTGCCGACAGACTGGAAATGATCGAAGTAACTCGCATAGTGAATCCTTTACGGGTTATCTAATAAATCATCTCTTTCAGGTGTCGGGATATGTGGCTGAAGAGAAAATCAAGATAGCTCAAAACTATTTGATTCCACAAAGTCGAGAGGCTTGGTAAGACTCGTTCATAGAGCCGATAAAATTCTGATTTGACTCTCTTTTAGCGCATTGTCTGAAGAACAGCTGGTTATTCAAGAGGAGTCTATTGAAGGCGTGTAAATTTGTCTGAGTGCCTTTGCAGCTGTCTTATATTTGCATTTTAGCCATGATCAAGTCGTACTGCAGAGAGTCTGGCGTGCGTAATCTTCAGAAGCACATTGAGAAGGTGATCTTTTTTGTAGCCAGGTCACCCCCATATTCTCTCGTTTAGATTTTCCGCAAAGCAGCCTTTAAAATTGCTAGTGGTATGAAGACGCAGTCAGATGTCGATGGCAAAGACAGTGCAGCCGAGCAGCCCAAGCTAATTGAAGGGAAGGCAGACGCTATTGTTGTAGACAAATCCAACCTTGGAAAGTACCTCGGCCTTGAAAAGTTCACATCAGATCGATTGTACCAGGTTACACCTCCGGGCATTGTAATGGGTCTCGCTTGGACGTCAATGGGTTTGTTTCGCTTTAATTTTCGAGTAGCTCTGAGTTTATTCATTTGAGGAGGGTGTGCGCTCTACATCGAAACTTCTCTCAGCAAGCGTTTTGTGAAGCCGTCTACTAAAGTTGAGGGGGAATCGAAAGAATCCAAGGGTGAACAGAATGGTGATGGAAGCTTGGAAACGACTGGCCAGCTTGGAGAAGTTTGCAGTGTTTCTACCTTTGATATTAGTCGGAACGCAAATTTCAGGTGATGAAGGAATCTACTCCGTGCATCTTACACTGTCGCCAAAAGTACTCTGATCAGGAAAGTACCGGACAATGACTTTCTGGAATGGGCGCATATTCATCTACACGTCCCGGAAGTATGTTTTTTTATTTTCAATCGGTTCTAACAGCCTTGTAGGGTGCGACGCCAAAAGATGGACCATCAGCCGGAGTCACTATCACTACAGCTCTTGTGTCGCTGGCGTTGAATAAGTCTGCTAAGCAGGATATCGCTATGACTGGAGAGATTTCACTGACTGGCAAGGTAACTTTGTCTGCGTATATACTTTTTTTACTGGTGTAATTATTTCCATCGTTAATATTCAGGTTCTCCCGGTTGGTGGCATTCGAGAGAAAGTGATCGCGGCCAAAAGAGCCGGAGTGAAAAGTGTCATTTTGCCAGAAGAAAACAGAAAAGGTTATTTTCGTCATTTGTCAATTGTAATTTTGAGTTTTATTTTCTAGATTTCGACGATCTACCGCAGTTTATTAAGGATGGCGTTGAAATTCATTTCGTGTCTCATTATGATCAGGTGTTCGATCTTCTGTTTAAAGAAAATGTCGAGGAATCTGAGCTTTAAATTTTGTTGTTGTATTTATCTGTCAATAAAGCTTTCAGTGTGTGACTTTATGGAGCTGGTGTAATTTTTTTTTGGACTTACTCTTCAACCTTTTAATTTTCATTTTATTCTTACAATAGAAAGTTAATCATTAAAGAGTTCATCAATTGTAGCTGGATAAAATTGATAAATAAATTGCTATTAAATTTTTCGTTTTGTGTATCACTGGATGTAAAACATTGATTTTAGGGTCCATATTGTGAAAAATAATTTTGGGGTCCATATTGTGAGCCAGTTCCGAAGCTGGAGAGTCGTGTATATGAAGATCGAGTTACTTTCTTAAGACGTTATCTAAGCGAAAGTAGCGATATTTTTTTGGAAATTTTCCTATAATATCGAGTGTATGTTGTTGTACGACATTACCTTTAAATATTCAGCGGGTGTGTCGAAAAAATTTGGCCACTTAGCAAAAACAATTTAAATCAATTTCTCAAAGCATTTTCGGAACGCAAGTTATATTTTATCTCCTCCTTTGCGACGTTTTTTTATAGAAAATAACATTTACAGTGTGTTTGAGATCCAATATGAATTCGGGTATAGTAAACAGTGTAAGTTCTCCAGGTAGAGAGCCTATTCTCATACCCAGCAATTGTCAAGATAGAAAAAAACCATATATATAAGTGGAACGATTTATGGTCGTAATTGAGAATCGTACACTGCGATGTTCATCGAAAAGTTCGGAAATCGGCCAGGCAAGGTGTTTAAATAAATTACACCAATTTTTTGGTGGTCAAGTTTCTTTGACAGACCATGTAGTCCTCGTGACTTTAAAATTTTACATGTGATCAGAAATTTTTTATCTAGTGCAGGCGTCAAAGATTCACAGGGGGCGAAATATTAAAAAACAGAATCATTAGGGACCTTCTTAGCAGAAAAGGTGGGAATTCAAAATTACTGCTATTATTGACGAGGAAAACAGCCTTTCAATTTAAAACAGCGAATCATTTTCGAAATTCTGTATTTTAAAAATTTGGTCTGTGTTTTCTGAAAGAGGAGAATCCCAGCTTTCGTTTGGTGTGTAACTTGTCATCTGAAATACAGTAGCGAAAAAAAGTCGGCATTTTTTTTGCTGGACTTCTTTGGTTGAATTTGAGAGTAGTAATTGGGATTGGGATTGGGATCAAGTTCAATTAGGATTTTAGATTCTTAAGATTGATGACAAGCCTACCTAAGCCTACACTTGAGGACTTTAGAGAAGCGGATTCCACAAGGTATTTCACACGGGATTATTTGTTTTAATTGTTTGTTGTGTTTTTGAGAGCAGAGAGAGAGAGTTTGCAGAGCGAACTAGAGCAGAGAGAGAATTTGCTAAGCGAACTAACAATATTCATTATAATGGAGCGAATGATAACAAGTAATATAAGAGTTAAACGAGTCAACAAAAGACTCGATGTTGTGTCGAGACAATAACAATTACGAATGATAATTTCACACCACATTTCCCCCCTTAGCCGAGATTTCTAGGAGATAAATAAACAATTTAAACATTAAACTTTAGGCATATACTATAAGTGTCCCGGAACTAGACTACTTACATGTGAGCCAGACCTTAGAAGAGTTGCTTGGGAAAAGTTGATATAAAGTTTTAAATAATTTTGGAATCGACAAATAAAGGTATCTAGCAAGAGAGAAGACATACAACAGTGGAGAAGCAGAGAGAATACAATTGATTGATTTCTTTGGTGAGTCTGATTCTTCAGAGTCGCTTCATTGGATGCACTTGCTTCCACCAGGTTAAACATCGAGCACTTGTCTTGGCTGTCGAGGTCGAGTATTGGGTTGTAACATAAGTTCTGTCGGTTTTTTTCGAACGCAAATTTCTCCCGAAGTGAAAAATAATACATTATATGTATTATATACCAATCGATAGCTCATGCTTTTCTCTATAAAACGCTTTTTAAACTTTTAGATTATCTGCTATCTTTTTCCTTTTGTAGGCTCAAGAAGATGGAAGACAATTTTGATAAAAAGCTGCATACGCGACACTGCCTACTCTACGAGTTCAAAAAAGAAGTTAAGGCCGCGGAGGCTGCTCGCAATATTTCGGCCGTTTATCCGGAGGACGTTGTCGACGAAAGAACTGCCCAAAGATGGTTCAAGCGATTCAAAGAAGGCGATTTCGATCTGAATGACACTCCACGCGCAGGAAGGCCATCCGAACTCGACAAGGACGATCTCAACGCTCTTCTCCACGAATATTTCCAGGGTCTCCCGGCGGATTTCTTCAAGCGTGGCATTGAAAAACTTGTTGAAAGATGGGAAGAAGTGGTTGATAATGAAGAAGAATATATAATTGATTGACATGTTCGTTTGCTTTATTGCAAATAAAGATTTTGAAACCTTTTAAAAAAAATGACAGAACTTATGTTACAACCCAATAGAACGGCAAAGCACATGAGCCGCAGAAGAGCGAGGCTTCCATGGAGGTACCCTGTCGGATTCGATAGAAGAGAATTGAGACACACCTGTAAAAATATCATTTATATAAACAGCGTTTGAGTTCCGATTGGATTTGTCGGAGTTGAGTCCTCTGCAAGCTGATGTGACCCTTTAGATGGCAGTTTCCACAGATAGCATTCTTATGGCGGCACTGAGATCGTGCACGATCATCAGCTGCCACACATGCCATCAAAGGCTCCTTTAAATTTGACTTAAAGCCTGCTTGCGTTTGAAATTCGGGATTCGGTTTCCAATTGCTGAGAATGGAAAGCATTCGGAGCTGGCTAAGAGCAGAACTTGTCGTTCCGCTTGTCGAACGTGTGATATTCCATCGAATTGCATACGAAAATTTCCATCCGAGCTGAGAGAGAAGAGACCAATTGAAGATCCCTGTTTGCTGAGCCATCAAAGGGATTCATATCGACTTGAGGGTTGAGAGCTGCACCACCACCCAAGGCCTAGAACATTTCTTTGAGAGATTGAACGAGGAGCTGATTTGAGATTCCAAAATTGCTTTGAGTTGTTCTGTATCCATTAGACTGCGCCAATTGATGTGTTCTTGAAAGCAGAGAGAGAGAGTTTGGAGAGCGAACCGACAAGATTTATATAACGGAACGAATGATAACAATTAATATAAGAGTAAAACGAGTCAACAGAAGACTCTATGTTGTGTCAAGAAAATAACAATTACGAATAATAATTCCACACAACACTGTTTTTGTCTTAGGCAGAGGAAAGTGCCCAGGGATAACAGACTCGTGCGGTTTCTACTCGTTAAAATCAAGGAACGTTGAAGTCGTCATGGATAACCGATGAAACAGTAGCGTTTATCATCTAAATATCTATCTCTGTCATCTATCCCTTTTATTTTTAACCAACAAATTGTTGCTGCGATTTGTTTGTTGGCTGTTCGCGAGTTAAACTAGCTGTTCAGGGCTACGAAAAGTGGGTTTTTAAAAGTCGCTGTGCTTTTTTTGCCATTTTAAAATCTCTGCCTTACCTCAAGTCTGCCTTACGATTTTATTTTCCCCCCTCGACGCCCTCGCAACGCATAAGAAGTATCAATGTAAAGATTAACTCGAGACTTGACTGTATGTGAAGTTTCCTTAATTTCGACAAGATTTCATGAAATTTAGTCAACGAAATCTTAAAAAAAACCATACTTGCAAAAAATATTTTTTGAAATTTCTTGGCGTTTTGTTTATTTTTTGGTGAGTATGATTTTGAATTTTGGCCCCTGTGGATTGTCTGTCAATAAAACGCCCTAACAAATGTGACAAGGTAATAAGATTGGTTTCGAAATGAGACCGAAAAGTCTCTTTTGCTTAGGTGTGTAGCTGGCCAGCGCGCTGTAGGACGGGCTCAAACATGTCCAAAACAATGCATAGACGTTTTGCAAAAATGTTTACATCAAAATTCTTGCAATATTGTGATAAATCAAGATTACACTAACCTGAACATTTTTGAATATCTGATCTCGTTGGGCAGTCATGTAATTCTCCATGAAAGTTTCTTGACCTCCGCAGTCCCACAGATGGAGCACCATATTGCCGAGAAACCTGCATTCATTTTTCAAGATGTTGTTTAAAAAGTTTTGAGCTAAAACTTACTTGACGTGTGCATGCTCCACTGAAATTAACCTTTAATTTTAACTGCCAAATTTTTTTATACTAAAATGGTTTTGTTACCTTCCATAGTTGGTCCAAGGCGACTTGTGTCTCTGGCTATGTAATTGGCAAATATAATAGACCTCATGCTGGTCTTGCCTGCTCCGCTCTTGCCCATCAACAAAACTTTCCGTTTAGACATGACTTCTTTATCTAAATCTGCAATTGTTTTTGTGTAATCACCCAACAATTTTTTTAAATTGTCAGTTATTCAGCAAAATTTCTAAAAGTTAGTCGTCCATCATACGTAAAAACCCAAAATTCCAGCAATGCTATGTATTGAATAGCCAATTGCAAATGTTTCAGTAATGTAAATGTTTCAATTGTTACATACAAAAGGTATGTGAAATCTGCATATCTAGAAAATCCTTAAAAGCAACGAAAGGGAATGAGATTTATTGAAAGTAACAAACAGGGCACTTCAGTGCTCTTGATACAGAAAACTTATTATTCAGTGGGGTATATGTACATGTTTATGATGTTGGATCAGTGGAGTTCGCGGCAACATCTGCCTCCAACTCGTTTTTACGTCCCACTTCTAATGCTTCGAACAACTTTCTGGTTGGGGAATCTAAAATTAGTGCTAGAGAATCTGAAAATATTTACAAAATCTTTAAAAGCTACCTGAAAGACTTTCCAGAGTGTTCAAATCTTCCTGGGTGAAGTTACTTGAAAGATTTATTTCAGGTTTGTTTGCAGCGTTTTCAGTCAACTCTGCCTTTGTTTCAGGCTCATCGGTTAGAATAGGGCTTATTTTTGGAGATATGGAGGCAGCTGGCTCTATACGGTGTTCGAAGTTGCAGCGGAAGGGGTCTTCACTGGCCGACTAAAACTTGGATATACAGTCCAGCTCTTTCCAGTCGATATTTTGGTGGGTACTGTGACAAGTAATACAATATAAGTGCATGCCAAAAAGTAGCCTTAAAACTATTCTAACCCCAAACTACGGATTAAGTAGATTCTGTTATAAAATGTGAAAAAAGCAGGCAAATTTGCACTCTAGAGCCACACCCGCAGCTGTGCGACTTGAAAGGACCATCCGCTCCACTCTATCCACATTTTTAAAATGATATCTACTCGATAAATAGCTTTTTAGGCCCTATCCCTCAATCGGTACCGCTTTTTAGCTTGGTCTCCCCTGTTGTTTTTCATTGTCATTGTTTAGGCTTAGGCAAGAATGGCCAACGTATGTTAGAACGAACTCAAACATATCTTAAACTTATGTTTGAGTCCGTCCTAACAACAGGGGGGACCAAGCTAAAAAAATCGGTACCCATTGAGTGATATGACCGCTCATTATTTGCTACTTGTTTGCCTTAGTGGGGGTGGTGGCGAGGAGCTGGGAGGAGGAGGAGGCGCATTTTATAATAAATTGTAAATAATGTTTTGGTCAAAATTTAACCATAAAAACCTACAGTCTCCATGCTAAATGGAATGTCCTTGATTTCGTCAATCTCAATGTTACTGCTGGAGCGAGTGGTCGAAGACATCACCTTGTCCGACCTGTTTTGGTCCACAAAGGCTTGCACTGATCTGTTGTTGAATTGCACCCATTCTTCATAGTCAGGCAGGCCTACAACAAACACAACATTTTCGCATTTTCGATCCAGCCAAATCATTATAGAATAATTTTTTTAGCAAGATAAGATCTTTCGGCTCACCTTTCATGAGCACATCAATATGCTCGCCATAGCTCTGACATTGTGTCAGCCGATTGGCTAGATTCAAAAAGAAGCTCTTTTTGGAAATTTTCGCAAGTAGAGATCTTTTTTCTGCTTCCTCTGGTTTTTCATCAATAGCATCTCGAATGACTCGGGGCAGGTTGAAGTCCTGGAAAAGGCAGAATTTTGGCTGTGTCGGACCAATTTTTGTAATAAAAACTTTGATTAAAAAGTTGGCAAGCGGCTTCTCCGAACCAGTGGTTGAGTAGAGTATGTGAAGCACTAGATTAGTCAGCTGAGCATTGTAGATGGATCGCAGAGGATCGGTCAGAACAGCTTCGAACAATTTAAGTAGGTGGGTCTCTTCTGATGCGAAGGTTTTGAATAGCTCCATGTGTGTGGGCAGGAAATTGGTGTTGAGCATGTTGACCAGCAATTGCATGCAACCCATGAGCACGTCTCCGCAAAAGGCATCTACAGGTTGCTGAAACATGAAAATAGATTCCTTGTTTCAGAAAAATTCGGGAGGACCTTTTTCGTGAAGACTAAGACAGTATTGTGTTCTTTAATATCTCATTTATTTTCACTTATAAACTATGACTATTCAAAGTAAAGCCCCGGTGACCTAATTTAGTGGACTAAATCTATGAGTCGGTATAGAGGGTTCTATCCTTTATCCCGGCCCACCCAAGTTTTGATTGTTGAACTTTATTTTTATTTTGACACAAATAAGTTGATTCGCCTTTTGGCGGCATAAAACATGCATGCATTTCGAGTTTCTTTGTGCCGTAAACCAAGCTGACAAAAATTTGTTCAATTTCCATACTTTTAAACTATTTTCCAGTGTCCCGATACCTTTTTAAATTACCGTATTTCGGTTTCTGGTTTTGGGCAAAACTTGATCACTTCTCTCAGGCAAGTTACCGACCATTTGTAGCCAGAAAGATGAGCTATTAAATGATTTAACTTGCGTAAAGTGATCAAAAAGTCACACAATGCAAAACCTATATTGTGAGTGGACGTAAATCTATGAGTCGAGAATATGAAGAGAGAGTGATAAATATTAAAGTAGCACGAGGGACATGAAAGGAGAGCCTCATATGTCATATCCCCTCACTCGGAAGTTTAACATAAGTTTTCATTGCTCTATGTAAAAATTTTAAGTTGCCGTCATTTTGTAGCTAACAAGGGAATCTCGCAAACTTGTTTTTCACTCGTTCAGGGGAGTTTGGTCTTATTCGATAGCCAGTATGCGACTTTAAATCAGATCTGTTGAGATCTTGGGCCCATAGGCTAAAAAGTTGGGATAAGAAGTCTAGTAAAGTATCGAAAAACCACAGGGGATCAAGGCATTTCTAAATTTAATTAAAGGGAGCGCTTCATATACTAGGTACAGGATCGAATACCACTGAGTTCACACCTTTTTTACCCACTTTTATTCACAAGTTTGGTGTCAAAATGATCCTCAGGCTCTTGGCTATCTAACAAGATTATTAGCGCTGGGTATATAAAAATTAGAGTAAAAATAAGGTGTGCACCCAGTGGTATTCGAAACTCTGGGTACTTGGGGGGCCTTTTTTGTTAACTGTGAATAAGGTTTGTATGCCTCCTAAGTAATTTTCATACGCTAAAAACGATAAAAAAGTTGTTTTCCGACGTTTTCCATACTAAAAACTAAGGGTTTCAAAGATTTTTTATTTTGAAAAAATTTACCTTTTGCCTTGGTCCCCCAAGGCAAATAAACTAGAAAATCATTGAAGTTATAAGAATTCTACTGCGTTTTAGTCACTGGAGCTGGGCAAAAATAGACTCTTTACGCCTTTTTGAACATGAGTCTTGCTCGGAATTATGTCTCAGGTATGTGAGTGAGCGCATCTCTAACTCTCAAGCTCCCGATGATGTTTCGACATCTCTTTAACAGTCTACGAATTAAGATATTTTGCAATAATTTATAATTTGAATACAGTCAACCCTCGATTTAATGACACCCCCAAAAGTTCGTTCCCACCTCGGGTCCAACATTTTTTAGCTCAATTTTCGAAGTCTTTTGCCAAATGTGATTTGCCAGTCTAGTCTGAAATATTGCAAGGATTATGCCAGTCGTTTTTCCAAAATCTTTCAATTTTGCCATAAAGACCAGCGGAACTCGGTTATCCGGCACCCTTTTCGAAAATCATGTGCCGGATAACCGACGTCCGCTGGTCTTTGTGGCAAAATTGAAAAACTTTGGAAAAACGACCGGCAAAATCAGAATCCTTGCAATATTTCAGACTAGACTGGCGAATCACATTTGGCAAAAGACTTCGAAAATTGAGCTAAAAAAAGTGTCGGACCGAAGCGGGAATGAACTTTTGGGGGTGCCGGACTGTATGAAGTAAGTTTGGCCAATTTTTTTGCGCGGGGAGGTGCGGGGCAGCAAGCTGGGAGCGGGGAATAGTGGCGGGGTGAGGGAAGGAAGGAGGCCAACCCTAATATGAAGCCCTTCTTCAAATTAAAAAATGGCTGAAATTGAAATCACTCCTCAAATTATGTGTTTACCTCTTCAAAATATGTATTCACCTCCTCAAATCGTAAAAACGAGTATTTGTCGGTGTTTTTCCGATCTCAGAATTTATGTTTTCTGTTTAACATGTAGCTCTGAATCTCTAGTTTCCAATGAGCTATCAATTAGTTCGATGTGATGTGCGAAATGTGATGTGTTTTGAAAAACAAGGAGTAATTTTATAAAAATAAATTTTCCTCAACTTTTTTTAAACACATCGAGCTATTTGATAGCTCATTAGAAACTAGAGATTTGGGGATACATGTTGATCCGAAAAAAATTTACAATTTGGAAAACATCGAGAAATACTCGTTTTTACGATTTGAGGAGGTAAATACATATTTTGGGAAGGTAAACACATAATTTGAGGAGTGTTTTCACCAACAGCCATTAAAAATTCGAAATCTATGGCCATTTTTGAGACAGGGTTATCAAAAAGAGCCGCCCTGATTGTGCCTGCATCTGAAATTATGATTAGGGATTTCTCATAGTCTCTGACATGGAATAGTGTGTTTGTCTAAATTAAGACAGTCATTACAGACACATGAAGGTCTTCATTTATCTAGTTAACTATATAAATATACCGTATTTCCTGTAATTAACGCCCCCTGTAATTAACGCCCCCCTCTAATTAACATTGAACATTGAAAGTTTATCGTTTAGTCTAACGAGAATTTTAAGGAACACTTCAGCAGCTGGTAAAAAACGCAAGCAACTCCAGTGAGCAGGTCGGCCATTGACCTTCCAGCTACTCGACAGCGATCTAGCAGCATGGTTTCGCGAGAAAAGAAGCAGAAGAATGCGAGTCTCAGACCCTCAAAGTCGAGGGGGGCGGTAATTAGAGGAAATACGGTAAACGACTTCCGGTTTTGGAATTTTTTCACTTCTGGTTCCGATTTGTTCCGACTTTTTTCTCTTCCGTCCCATCCCTGATACAGTCGATGCTAGATATAATGACATCTCAAAAGTTTGATCCCGCCTACGGGTGTTTAGCTCGAATTTCGGAGTCTTTTGACGAATGTGATTCTTTAGTCCAGCAACAAAAAGCTAGGATTCCGATTTTGCCCATCCTTTTTGAGAATCAATATAGTCCTATGCGGGGACGAACTTTTGCGGTGTCCTTATATCGAGCGTCGACTGTACAGCCTAAAGATATCCCTGGTAAGCGTCTAAAGATGAAAAAAAGCATTGATTAACTACCTCCAAGGAGTGGAGTATGACTTTCACAATATTGGCAGATTGCTCCGCACATATAGTTTCCACAATTCTGTGAGAATCAATCACAAAACTGGGTCCATCTCCATGCGAAACATCCACAGCGGCATTGTAGTTGCCCTGCATTTCTTGACTGATGAGCCAAGCCGGCGAGTTCTTGATGTAGTTAGTCTCCAGTAAGGCATTCAAAACCACGGTTCCATTCACAACTATCTCAAAATTTGTGGAAATTTCAGTATCATAATTTGAAAACCTTCAAAATTGCTTCTTACCGAGGAAGAAAAGCACATATCTGCAGGGAACATATTTGCCAATAACTTTTTCACAACCTCCTCTGACTGCAAAGAATCCAACAGAGGATCCGGAGACACCTCCACATTGTACTGGATCTCTCGCAACGCTTTGATGAACTCTGCCCAAATGGCACCCACATTCTCATGGATTTCTGAGGGTTGATCTGGCGATAGCAAAGCTAGCAGGTAGTCGGCAAAGCCCTTGCTGTAGTACCACTGAATTTAGATATGGCCTAAAGGAAATTAGGGTATTGGGACAAAAACCTTTTGACCCTTTCCCTGAAGATAGGGTCAGGCAAGCAATTGGCAATGGAACATAACAGCTCAAACACAGCACAAAACTCCAGACTCGAGAAGCAACTGTCCAGGAAATCACTGTCTTCGAGTAGAGTCAGGAACTATAAACTTTACTTTTTATGTTTTTATCAGGGTTGCTGCATGGAAAGTCTTCCGGAAAGCTTTCGGGAAAAATTTCAGAAAAGAAAAGAACGCGGAAAGTTTTCCAAAAAATGGAAAGAAATAAAAACAGGAAAAGAGAAACTCTCTGTGGGCCGTTCCCGTGTTGCACCTCGTTTTTATGCGTTATGGGTTATTTGGACGGTAAGTTACCACGGTAACCTACTACAGCCTATATAACTTACCAAAAATCGGTAAGTTTAAAACAGTTAACTATAGATAACCGTACAGTTAACTATACAGTTGACTGTACAGTTAACTATAGATAACCGTACAGTTAACTATACAGTTGACTGTACAGTTAACTATAGATAACCGTACAGTTAAGTATACAGTTGACTGTACAGTTAATGTTCTGCGCAGTTAACTGTATACTACCACCTGTACAATCCCTTGTTATTTCTGTCCGATTTCTCACCGCCAACCGGAAAGTTTTCCAGAAAACTTTCCGGCTAACTTTCCAAATTTTCTCTATCCGGACATAAACATTAAAAAAATTTGCAACAATTTAAAGCAACGCTATGCGTATTTTTAGGACTACCTAATGACAGGAAAAATTTTTTGAGATGGCAAAATAAAGTAATGTTACCTAATGACCATAGTGGTCCAGCCGTCCGGCCGGGTTTCGGCCGGCCGGCGAAAATTTTAAATCCTGGACGGGACGGCGGACGGCCGTGCAACGATCCGGCCGGCCGAAGGACGGCCGGCAAAAATTGACGTTTAGGACGGGACGGCGAACGGGACGCCGTCCAAATTAAAAAAAAATGGACCACTATGCTAATGACACATTGTAAAATTAAAGCAAAAGACGGTCCGACCGTAGGTGGGATCGAACTTATAGTGTGATCAAAATTAAAAATTGTTGCGAAAACTGACTGTATCAGGTTCTGCGGACAAAAAAGAGATGACTAGCTTGCTGTAGAAGCTAACGATCAAGTGATTTAAGTTGCCCGTCTGGAGTTTGAAAAACGAGATCAGTTTGTGGATCAGGTCCTCGTGTTTGAGCAGCTGCTTGAAAAAGTCCTTTGAGGCAAGGCATAATGCTTCACAGCACTGATGAGCGAATCTACAGCAAATGGGTTTGCGATTATTAAGCACTTTTGTATGGTAATGATTACTTGTAGTTATCTTTTTGGAATGGAGCATCGGAGGGCTCGGGACAGAGCACAGCTTCTAACAGCTCTCTGAACACTGCCTCACCTTTTAAGCTAAAGTTAAGAATTTTTAAAAATTTTGGAAATAAATATCTTGGATAGTTGAATGAATTCATTTCTGAAATTAATTAAAAAAACAAGTTCCCCGACTTGTTTTGGACAATACTTTTTTCCGACTAATTTTATATACGCATTTTTCTTTGAGTTTTTTTCAATTTTCCAGGATGCTAGGATCTCAGCTTTCTAACGAGCTATCAAACTGAAGTGAAAGATTTCATAAATGAAGACATTCATGCCACCCCTCAAGTGCGTTCCCGCCCCGGGTCCAACACTTTTTTACCTCAATTTTTGAAAATTTTTGCCGAATATGATTGGTCAGTCTAGTGCAAAATATTGCAAAGATTCCGATTTTGCCGATCATTTTTAAAAATGCTAAAACGTTTGCCACCAAGATCCGAGCCTCTCGATAACCCGCCACCCTATTTTGAAAGTAGGGTGGGGGTTATCGTGAGTCGACAGTATTTCAGAAATTTGTCAATATTGTTCAATAAAATATGATAGCTCGTTACAAAGCTAATATCCTGGGCTACACGATAATTTTAAAAATTTTAAAAAATTTAGACAAAATTTAGCCGCAAAAAGTCAAAAGGAATTCAGAATTTTGGACAGCAAATTTTTTTTCAAATTCTCATTAGGTAATTTTTTTTAACAAAAACTGTAACAGAATTTCATTCACCTCCACACGCATTTCTAAATTTGGGTTAAAAAAGTGTTAGAGCAGCGGGAGATCGAATTTTTTAGTGCAGTCGCAAAATGGATACATGTTCAGAAAAAAGTCAGATATTTTGTTTGACATACAAAAGAAAATATTGTTCATCAAAGCATTACAAACAAAAATTTTGGTTAAACGTAGTCTAATAATGCAATTAGTTGGAAGCCCGATCAGAGTTTGTGATTAACTTGTGAAAATGCTCACTTACTAGTTCAAAACATTTTCATTGGAGTTTCGGATCTCCTGAAAACAGTGCATATCTTCCAGCACTGTAGCTAATTTCACATCTGGATTTCTTAGCTTCTTCTCCAGTTGGCGCTCTTCAACCAAATACTCCAGACCGAGGGTGTTCCAAAACATTGTTCAATCTAAACTATGCAATTTTGACCTTGTTTTTAGAGTTGGTTAAAATCAGAACATAAACCCAAAATAAATTTCAAACCAAACTAAAATATTTTAAGCGTAGCGCACAAAACGCCAATCTTATTCAAAAAATTTAAAAACGTATTTATTAATCTAATTTTTGTTTCATAGAAGCAATAACTGAGTTCACAAGCTTGAAAATTTACAGTAAAGAGGTTGTATTAAGCACAGTTTCACGGCCAGAAATTTGCCTGAAGGGTATCCAGGTACCGTGAATAGATGGGGAATCAGGAAAATTATTGGCTAAAAGGCATTCTACCATCTTTGAGTCTTTAAGCCTAAGCAAAAAAGACTTCTTTATGCGTTTCTGATTTAGTCTTGCTCGGAATCATTTCACAGGTAAGTCTGTACGGAGACATACATACCTGAGACAAAAATCGAGGTAGGATTCATAAAGGGGGACCAAGACAAAAACGAGTACAGTCTAGTCTCGTTTATCCGACACCCCCTCAAGTTCGTTCCCACCTAGGGTCCGATACTTTTTTTAAGCCAATTTGTAAAATGTTTTTCCAGTTGTCTTTGGTTGTTTTAGTCCAAAATATCGCAAGGATTCTGATTTTGCCGATCGTTTTTCCCTAATCCTTTTACCGTATTTCCTCTAAACTAGCCCCCGGGCTATTTTATTCAAACCTCCAATTTTCAGAAATTTGAATTCGATTTCAAGATTTTTGGATGGAAATCCAAAATCTAAAAAGTGGAATCGGTAGAGCTCGTGGGAGTTAAGAGAATGCAAAAAACAGATTTGCAAAATATTTACTCTAGCTCAAGATATAGGTCTTCCAAGTAGGGGGCTATTTTGGAAGGAGGGCTATTTTAGAGGAAATACGGTACGTTGTTATAAAGACCCGCGTCTCTCGTTTATCCGACACCTCTTTTTAAAAATCAGGTATCGGATAAACGAGAGCCGTGGGTCTTTACGGCAACGTAAAAAGATTCGGGAAAAACGATCTGCAAAATCAGAATCCTTGCGATATTTGGGACTAAAACAACCAAAGACAACTGGAAAAACATTTTACAAATTGGCTTAAAAAAGTGTCGGACCCTAGGTGGGAACGAACTTGAGGGGTGTCGGATAAACGGGACTAGACTGTAGAACCACTATCAAAGAGGAAATGGAGCAAGCCTACTTTACTTCAGAGGATCAAAATTTAAGAATCACACCGATGATGATCAGAAGTAAAAATATACGTCGATTGTTGCTGTCAAATCTGACTAGGGTACCTAATACAATTCATGAAGGAAAACGAGTGTCAGTGGCAGTCTCAACGTATGCAGTGGACTACAAGCAGAACATGGTATCCACAATTGAGGGAGCCGAAATTGAGGTGGACCCAACGTTTAAAGTGACCTAAAGGAGTATGAAATCCCAAAAGTTGAACGTCAACAACTGCAAGATCTGATGGTTGAATATAGTGATATTTTCAGCAAAAATAAGTACTACATAGGACATTGTAAAATTGAGCCCCTATCGATCACTACATCAGCGGAGGAGCCTATTGCATCGAAGTCACACAGAACTAGAGCAAATATGAAGGCAGAGCTCAATAAACACATTGCTACATTGATGAAAATGGGAGTTTTGGTCGAATCTGACACGCCATGGGTAAGTTTATTGGTGATTGTCCCAAAGGCAGGTGGTCAAACGAGAGCTTGTGTAGATTTTCGCAAACTATATATGGTCACGATTTCAGACCGGTTCTTTTTGTTGACGATTGAGGCGGTTCTAGAAGAAATCGGAGAGTGCGGTTTCTATAGTTCTCTGGACATGACAGCAGGATATAATCATTTGCCACTTGATGAGGCAGCTAGCAGAAAACGCGGTGTGATCACATCCGAAGGAGTGTACCAAATGCTGATGATGCCATTTGGACTCAAAAATGCGACGTCCATGTTCAGCAGAGTTATGGCCATTGTTACCCCAATGGGAGTCCACCTTTAATGAAATCGGAGAAGTTTTCAGCAATCCAATTTTGGGTTTCAATAGCACGATGCAAAGGTGCCCCGTCTTGCATAAAGGTCCACTCATCCTCTGCCCATGGGAGCACCTCAGTCTCCAACATACGGCGGTATTCGGGCCCATCAACCTTGACACCATTTGGGACGAAAATGAGTGGTGTTTTGGTATCCCGTGAAGCTCCTGCCCAAACCATGACTTGTTTAGGCTTTTGAGTTCTCTCAATAAACTTCAGCTCAGGGGGGCAATGGCTCAGCACTCCAGACGCTAAAGTTAAAAACACCTATGATAAGCATGCTCAAGTGCCCACAACTCAGTCGCAGCATCCAAGAGTGGGATAACATTCCACAACATATGATTCAAAAAGCTATTGACAGCTTTCCTAAACGTTTTAAGAAATGTATTGAGGCTAAAGGTGGCCATTTTGATGATTAATTATTTGTGATTACATATCATTCGAAAAAGGAGCGAATGGGCTACACATCTGTGTATTTAGAAATTTATTCTGAAATAAAAATTGTTATTAAAAATAAGCTTTGAAGTCCGCAAAAGACTTATGGGACACCCGTTAGTACTCCTACTTTTCGTGGACCTTTGAAGCTGGGTTCCAGATTTATCAGGAACTTAGGCACGCTCTACAAGAATATTTTATTAAAGGCTGCCGGTTTACTGTGGACTCCCATTTAATAAGAAGAAATACGGTATTCTACAGGGTGGCACAAAAAACACTCACCTTTTGGAAAAAAAATGGAATTGAATCAAATTTTCTGTTTTCCGTTTATTTTTGACTGTGTTTGAGAATTAGCTGCTTTCTATACACAATCTCTTTGGTTTTAGGAAGAAATTATGAATCGCATAGCTCCCAGGTAGCTTAAATACTGTCAACGATTTTCCTGGGGAAATCGATGGGGCAACGAGCTACCTACGCAAATTTTTAAAAAATGTGACTGTTTTTTCGTGTCACCCTGTATGTACCCTATTACAGCAGTTTGTGAAGTCCTCGATTTGTAAACTATTGATCCAGATTCAAAAGATCTTTAAAACAAATGCGCAATTAATTCGTTTGCTCACAGAGGGTACAGGACGCTGACCGCCACTAAATTGACCGCGGGTATATTTTCACCGCCACTAAACTTACCACCACTAATTTGACCGCCACATAAATTGACCGCCGTTCATATTTGACCGCCGTTAAATTTGACCGCCACTGAATTGACCATCAGATGCGTCTGCATCTCATGTGGGTGCGGCTAAAGCAGGTGGACTAATGGTAGTGCCTTTCTATTTCCCACCTAATAAAATGATCAAGTTGTGGCGTGAGGTGATTAAATCACTGATAAAAAGACAGGAACTTATGCACATGGTGGATTACATGGAGAAGACATGGTTTGGTAAGAGCAGTTTCTTTGTTTTCAGAAACAGTTCTTTGAATATACAAGGTGTCCAACCGAGTGGAGGAAGAAATGGCAGAAAACCGTAATACTCAATTGATATTTCTAATCAATACCGCAGTGTGATCGAAGGAAGACCATGCCATAACAGTCCTAGCGCAAGCAACAACAACAAGCTGCAGAAACAAATCAAATTGCAGCCGTCAATATGGAACTTTTTCATTAAGCTTCGTGATTCTTATCGTCGCGATTTATTGCTTTTTTACAACGTAGTATTTACTGCGTAATATTCAACCTTGTCTTGTTATTGCTTTGAAGATACTTGAATTGTTGTTGAAAATAATTTAAAAAAGTTACGATGTAGTCGCCTATGCTTTTTTGTACTGTAATTTGGTTCGGAAATTTCAAATTTTTCATCGGAACAACTCGCGTCCGTTTCATTGGTTTGTTGTTTTCAGCTTTTGATCTATAGTTTATGATTTGCAATACTGCAATACAGTCAGACAAATTTGAACAGCAGTCAACTTACCGGCGGTCAAAATGTACAGGCGGACAAATTTAACGACGGTCAATTTAGGTGGTGATCAAATTAGTGGCGGTCAGTTTAGTGGTGGTTAAAATATACCGGCGGTCAATTTAGTGGCGGTCAAACGTCCTGTACTCTTCGCAGACAGTGATTCCGCCAAACGAGTCGTATTTCAATTTATCTGCTGCAACCTCCTGGAAGACACCCTAACCGCCTGAAAAGTACGTCAATTGTCTACATCCAACCCCATCCACTTCGAAGGTATCCCAACTGCTTGGATTATACTCCAACCACTATGAGGATAAGCAACCTCCTGGAAGACACCCTAACCGCCTGAAAAGTACGTCAATTGTCTACATCCAACCCCATCCACTTCGAAGGTATCCCAACTGCTTGGATTATACTCCAACCACTATGAGGTAAGCAACCTCCTGGAAGACACCTAACCGCCTGAAAAGTACGTCAATTGTCTACATCCAACCATCCACTTCGAAGGTATCCCAACTGCTTGGATTATACTCCAACCACTATGAGGATAAGCAACCTCCTGGAAGACACCTAACCGCCTGAAAAGTACGTCAATTGTCTACATCCAACCCCATCCACTTCGAAGGTATCCCAACTGCTTGGATTATACTCCAACCACTATGAGGGTAAGCAACCTCCTGGAAGACACCCTAACCGCCTGAAAAGTACGTCAATTGTCTACATCCAACCCCATCCACTTCGAAGGTATCCCAACTGCTTGGATTATACTCCAACCACTATGAGGATAAGCAACCTCCTGGAAGACACCTAACCCCTGAAAAGTACGTCAATTGTCTACATCCAACCCCATCCACTTCGAAGGTATCCCAACTGCTTGGATTATACTCCAACCACTATGAGGATAAGCAACCTCCTGGAAGACACCTAACCGCCTGAAAAGTACGTCAATTGTCTACATCCAACCCCATCCACTTCAAGGTATCCCAACTGCTTGGATTATACTCCAACCACTATGAGGATAAGCAACCTCCTGGAAGACACCTAACCGCCTGAAAGTACGTCAATTGTCTACATCCAACCCCATCCACTTCGAAGGTATCCCAACTGCTTGGATTATACTCCAACCACTATGAGGATAAGCAACCTCCTGGAAGACACCCTAACCGCCTGAAAAGTACGTCAATTGTCTACATCCAACCCCATCCACTTCGAAGGTATCCCAACTGCTTGGATTATACTCCAACCACTATGAGGATAAGCAACCTCCTGGAAACACCCTAACCGCCTGAAAAGTACGTCAATTGTCTACATCCAACCCCATCCACTTCGAAGGTATCCCAACTGCTTGGATTATACTCCAACCACTATGAGGGTAAGCAACCTCCTGGAAGACACCCTAACCGCTAGGCTTGAGGGCTTAGGTGTGGGATACGTACACCCACATTCCTAGACACAAATCACTCGAAAGTGACTCTGGACGCATAAAAAATGTATGCATACCAGAGTTTATTTATGTTGTAGGCCCCAATAAACAAAAATATATTCAGATTCCATCTTTTTGGTATCCAGGTGCATTGGCGTACCCAAGATGGGAGCGTGGAAGGCTATAGCCCCAACAACTTTTCAGCCTTTTTGCGTATTTAGACCCCCCGTCAGGATTTCAAACGTATTTAGCACCTCAACCCTGCTCAGTCAGAAAATCCTGTGAACACCTATGTTCAGGTGCCTTCTAGGTCTAAATTCCCTTGATCCCCCAAAACAAAAGTCAATTTTTTTTTCCAAAAAGTGCTTCAATGGGCTTTCCCAATATTTTCTCCTTTCTTTTATCGTTTTCAGCTGTAAAAATGTCTTTAGAACACCATTTCCGGTCATTTGGAGCCGGTATTACATTAAGGATCCGTTTTAAGTCACTTTTATAAAATTTGCAGGTAGAGAAAGAGGTGAACGGGATAAGTATCAATAATAAACATCTAAAGGCAAATCTAATAGCGAAATTTGATGTAGAACTTAGTTTTTCTTTGTTTTCTCTTTTTTCATAATAACAGGCTGAATTGTCACTTTTACAAATAATTTTAACAAAAATTAAGATAATGTACCTTTAATATCAATTTACTTTTGAATGATGCTCTTTTTCGCAAGTTCATGCCAATTGCTTGTTTTCTGTGGCTGCCTCCTCATTTTCAGCATGTCTGAGTTGTTTGTGCCTCTGTTGACATATGAAGGGAAAATTTTCTCTCATTATTTAAGACCCTGTATTTATTGATTTGCAAACAACAGTGAGGTTTTCCATTTTATTTAGACTAATTCTGTATTTTTAGCTTATTTACAAAAAACAAAAGACACCCCAATTTAAGGACCATGGCCACCTGTTTTAAATTGTCCCCCGCCAATTCAAAAAATTATGCCTTACAATTAAACTTCTGTACGGATTTTTCAGCTTGGTTTCTAACAAAACAAGGCCTAGAATTTAATTTTAGGTAAAGTTTTGTTAGAAACCAAATTAAAAATTCCCTACATAAGTTTAATGATTAGGAAACTTTTTTGAATTGGCGAGGGACAACCGTTGTCGTAGACGGCAATGGCCCTTTAACTAAAAAAGGTGACCAAATCATGTTTTTTGCCTTTTCAAATATATTTTAAGAGTTTTTAAAGGGTAATATTTAAACATGCCCGCTAATCTGTGAAAAATGCCCGCTAATTTGTTAAAAATGCCCGCTAATCGGAAATGCCCGCTAATCGGAAATGCCCGCTAATCTTTGAAAATGCCCGCTAATTTTTAAAAATGCCCGCTAATTTGTTAAAATGCCCGCTAATTTTTTTTAATTTTACTACGCTATTGATGACTCTAATGGTTTTTGCAAGATAAGCACGATTTTAGTGTTACTTTTATTTTTTTCTGTGTTTCTGTGTTCACGTCGTACTGCTTTGTTGATTTAAGCATCAGACAACTTCACTATGCAACTTTGTTGACATACAATTTAAAACCAGTACAGTGAAACCTTGATTAACGCCCCTCTGCCGTTAAAATCGAGAAAGCGTTTAATCAATTTTTGACAATAACCAAAAAGATCAAGCTGGTAATAAATTGTTGACTTGAATTTGGCTTTGAAGGTAAACAAAGCTTTTAAACATTTAAAAACTTTGAAAAATGAAAATTTTTTAGGCAACCAGATCATCTAGTCACCCTTGAATGCTTCAATCTTTGTTCGTTGATGGCTTAATAAATAACTTGTTTGCTCATATTATCACTTTTTCGTATGTCGAAATAATAGTATAAGGTCACTTTATTAAAGTATAATTATTCGATCGATTAATCGACTATCAAACTTTTTCGATTTTTTTGACTTTCGGCCTACATCATCAATATTTTTGAACGAATTGCGATATTTCGCCGGCGATCAATTTGACTGGCGATCAAACGGCTTGTACCCCAAAATTGGTAGCTTTTTCAACCCAAGTTTTTTGTTTTAAATGTGTTTTCAGAGCCATATTTGTCGATAACCCAGTGTTCTGATGCCAGACAAACTTGTGCGAAATTGAAACTTGGATTAGCATAATCAATATCAGAATTTCGATATTCTTTAAAAAAATGCACTAAATCGGTGCTAAATGCACTACTAAAAAATTAAATAAAAAAATAAAATTTAAAAAACGAAAAAGGTTGATTAGTTTCCTAGTACATTTCAATTTTTAGGGAATTTTTTGAAGGAATTTCGAAATTCTGATATTGATGATGTTAATCCAATTTTTAATTCTGCGTAAGTTAATTTGACATCAAAACACTGGGTTGTCGACAAATTTATTAAACACATTTAAAACAAAGACCATATTTTAAACAAAAAAAACTTGGGTTAATCCTTTTGTGTCGAGACTATCTCCTTAACAGCTTTCATCCCACCTTTAATTAAAATTGTCGATTACTCAACGAATTTCGGAATCTGGATTTTGTCTCAAAATCGGTTCGGGTGATACCGGGATCCCGACTGGATCCCGTGCCGTCGGGTACTTATTGGGCTGGTGGGCCCCCAAAGAATGGTTAAGAACCATTAGTGAGGAATAACTGATTTCACTGTTCGCATTTGAAGTCCTTTTTAGTTCTCCCATTATCTGAAAAAGAAAAAAGATTATTAATAAAAAAGTAGTCTTTAGCAGACTACTTTTTACTAGTCTGTAGCAGACTAGTTCTTAACCATTCTAGGAGGCCCACCAGCCCAATAAGTACCCCGTTTCTGTCTCTACTGTATACCGAGAATTCAAAAACTTATAATTGTCTTCACGGTGATGAAAAGGTAATCAAAAAAATTGTCGATTATTCACGGTGATGAAAAAAGCATAAAAGAACAATTCTTCTGTTGGTTACAGTGGTTTTATTTTCGTAACAGCGCAAAAAATCATAGCAAATATGTTCAATATTTTCCAATTTTTCAATAACCAAAAATACAATAGGTAATGATAGAGTAAAAACTTCAAAGAGCACCGAATAAGTAATCAAGACATCGATGTCCTAGTCAACGAAAAACAGTAGCTTTTACCAGTCAGCTTTGAGAATTTGTCAGAGTGTTGGCAATCACTCAATACAAGCTGTTCATTTGTAAGCTCATTTTTCAAGGAAATCGGAGCTGGCTCTTTTGGATAATGTTTGGATCCTTTACATTTTTTCGGCTGGAACCAAAGCACAAACGAGCAAGGCTGCTGGGAGTTTTCAAAGATCTACAAAGAAGAATATATAGCATATCGAACTTATCGATCAACCTGATACATCCTCTACTCAAAATTTGCCTAACTCCCCCCTTTGGCTTTATATGTGTTGGTGGTGTCCCCGAAAAAAATGCCTTGGTCTCCCTCGCTGTTTTTTTTTATTTTTTTTAAATATCTTTATTTTTACTTAAAATAAACTTTTTCCACAAATTGTTTTAATATCTTACGGGCAATATCATCAGCAATATGATAAAATTGAAGAGTATTTTTTCAGTTTTTGATCAGACCAGCGTACGTTAGGACAAACTCAAACATGGTTTTCTTATTTTTTGTCGCTCAAAAAATATTTTTGAGTCCGTCTTAGCATACGCTGACCCACATTGGGCCTAAGCAAAACAACCAACAGGGGACCAAGGCATATTATTTCTGGGGGCACTACCTAAACATATAGAGCTCCTGGTTATTATTGAGTCAAAATTGAGGGAAAGGGAAAGTTAATTTAGGAATTTAGCCAATACAGCAGCCGGGAAAAGCAAAACAATTCAATGGTTATAAAGTAAAGTGTAAAAATTAACAGGTTTCCTACACAAGCTTGTCCCGAATAAGTATAAATACAAACCTCAATTGTTTGTGTTAACAAACTTTTGAACTCAAGTGGGTATTTAATTTCTGTGTATGCTATCCAGAGTTCTTTTAGATGCGGACCATTGTGCAAATATTGAACAGCTGCATTTTCAGCACAATCTGATACAGTTGTTGTCAAAAAAGTGACATGACTACAAGACATCACATCAGGATAGCTTAGAGCTGTGATCTTGTCAACACTGATTTCCCCGCCTTTTACATACAATTTCAATGAACTACAGCCAGTAGACAAGTCTTGCAAAAGATAATCATAGACTTGAATATTAGTCGCTGCAGCTGCGATTGAAAAGCGGTCAATGGCAAGTGTCAGTGGCTGTCCATTCCAAATGTGGCGAAGCTTTTGAAGCGTGTGGTAAAAAGTTCTCAGGATAATTGAATTCCTGCAGTAGATTGTTGTCTGACGAGTTCTCAAATATTTTGGTATACCCCCGGAATGGATCTGGCTGAATCTTATGACACGTTTCAAATTGTTGCGAACTATGAGAAAATAGGAGCACTGAGCATTCTCATTTATGCGCACATCTATTCTATCTGCAAATAAAAATGGGGCATCCGGAAGAATTGAACGGAGGCAGTAAGAACATCTACGATTCACCAACATCAGCTGGCTTAAATCCGTTTGGCCAAGAGAAAAGTGAAACACTTCCAACAAAATTTCAGAAGGAATCATCTTGTTGCTATAAAAATAAAAATTATTTAAATTGTGCAAATGGTTTGGATACTTTAATTTTGATAGTAAAATTTTGTTTATAAAACATGTTTAGATAAGATAACAATATATTGTTGTCTACAATTAATGACGTGAAAGCTTGGATTGCATCAAAGACACAGAATTTTATGAGCGAGGCATCGACATTTGGCCGCAGAAGTGAATTAGGCTTCGAGTACGACGGTGAATATCCGCGATGAATAACTGTTGAATGTTTGTTGACAATAAAGTGTTTGGTTAAATGCACGACAAATCGAAAAAGTCTCATTAATTATGAGACAACCCAATAATTCAGTCACTGATATACAGGCTGAGTCAAGATTTTCTTTGTGCAAACGGTCATAACTTTTTGTTCTTCGAAATTCTGTGAACGCAGATCGACTCAGTTTTGATGAAATTTTTTTGGTATATAAGGTCAAAACCACGATTTTCGCTTGGTTCCCCTGTTGTTTGGCTCCTGGTCTGTGAGTGGCCTTTGGATGGGTAAGGCCAAAACAGCAGGCGGGACCAAGCGAAAATCGTGCTTTTCATTACATACCAAAAAATTGTCGTAAAACTGAGTCGATCTGCGTTCAAATTTCGAAATCGTGCAGACAAAAATTATTAGTTAAAAGTGTAGAAAATCTTGACTCAGCCTGTATAGTGTACGATTTGGGTGATTTACTCGTGCAAACTTTCCTGTGTTACGTTGAAGTATGAATGAAGCGGACTATATGTGTTCACGCAGAAGCCAAAAAAATATGCCTTTGTCCCCTCTGTTGTTGTTTTGCAAATTTTTTTCTGTTAATAGTCTCGAAAACCACTAATTTGCAAAGGATTTCTCTCTGGTGTCTGTTTTTTTTCGACGTCCGCATGAACACATATAGAGCCAATGGAGCTATACAATTTTTAATAAAAAAGTAAGACACTTGTGCATTTGAGAGGACGCATTTTTTAACTTTAAATTTACACGTTCAAACATAGCATATGCAATTTTCTGCACTAAAAAGGATAAAAAAGGCGATTTAAGACACTATCCTACAAGAAAGTGAATATTCTAAACCATATTCTAGCTAAGATTCAGGGCAAAATTTTGGATTAAAATTCCAAATCTGACACTCAAAAGGGAGTTGGACATTTCATTTAAATTTCTTCTCAATACAAAAAAAAAGTACAGCTAAAAAATGACCGCCGAAAAATGTCCAAGCCCCAAAGATCTTGTCTTATAGGTATCCTACCTTCTTTTGTATTAAAAAGGTATTAAAACTTGGTGTTGAACATGGTTTTGATCACGGGGACCCACCGAAAATAAAAACTCTTGTATGCATCCATATTTATTAAGAGATTGAAAAATGCGTCTCCCCAAGTGTACAAGTATCAAAAGAAAAAAAACCGTGTGTATCTCTATTAATCCCCCACTCTCTAATAATCCCCCACCAACAAGGACCTATATATCAGCCTACAGAAAATATTCTACAAATTTGTTTTTTTTGCGTTTTCTTAGTTACCACGAGTTTACTTGATTCCACTTTTCAGAATTTGGTTGAGCACCCGAAAATTTCGAAATCGACCTCAAATTTTCCGATTTTTAGGGGTTGAAAGGCCGGAGTTCTTTATACCGCCCCTCGCGAACGTGCTTTTTGACCACTTTTTTGAACTTATCAGGTCGTAATTAGTACGAAAAACATGTTTTTAGGGCGCGGACGATTATTTGAGAAAAAATATTTTTTGTCTAAAATGGTCATTAATGATCATAAATATAGTTACACATCCACCAATTCACATGGCTGCTGTATGTAAAAAGAGGGAATGAGTGTGTTATACTTTAGCATATTGCTTGGAATAGTCCTTCGGAATAGTCCGAATACATCTCAAAAATGGGCTATGTAAGTGTACAAAAACACTTGCATAGCCCTGGTTTCATGTGTTGGCCAGCCATGAGAATTGGATGCTCACCTGCCCCAAATTTCATGTCAAAAATGAAATAATGAAAAATCATTGAAAAAAATATGTCAATTTTTGACCAAAAAATATTTTTTGTGAAAAAAAATTTTTTTTCTCAAATAATCGTCCGCGCCCTAAAAACATGTTTTTCGTACTAATTACGACCTTTCGCGAGGGGCGGTATAACAAACTTTAGCCGGTTGAAAAATAATCTCCACGGGGGTCTAATAGAGAAAATACGGTATATCTGCACTTGGTTTCCACATCCAAAGTTTTTAAATTTTCGCACTGCAAATAACTTTTCTATCACTTCACAATTCGTATTTTTATCACTATCATAGCCATAAAGATAAATTTGGTGAGCCATTTTCTTCTTCAAAATTATGTATCGCATTTAGACATTTTTTAATTTCTGGTCTTAATTTATATGTTTGACATTGTTAAATAAATAAAATATGAAAAATAAAATTAAAAAGAAAAAGAATAAATAGGGTTATTAAATAGGGTTGGAACCAAGTGCAAAAATAGCCTAAGCGAACTTTGAGCCTAGTTTTCAAAAAGTTTCCTAATCATTGAACTTTTGTACGAATATTTTAACACAAGGGACAGCAGGCACCTATATCGTATTTTGTAATTCAAATATAAATCCACTTTTCACTTTGAAAGGGCAAAATCTCAATTTTTTTCACAGCAATCTTCAAATCTGATTGCAAAAGGTCCTCCGCCATTCAAAGAGCTTTCGAATGAGCATAAACATGCAAATAAAATTATTACACTAAAAAAAGTTTTTCCTTGTGACCAAATGGGCACTCATAAGATTAACCCTGAAAACCACCACTTTTCACTTTGAAAGGGCAAAATCTCAATTTTTCACAGCAATCTTCAAATCTGATTGCGAAAGGTCCTCTGCCAATAAAGAGCTTTCGAATGAGTATATACATGCAAATAAAAATATTACACTAAAATAAGTTTTCCTTTGTGACCAAACATGTACTCAAATACGTTACCCACCCATCCCAAATACTATATAGAGATGGTTTCTAACAAAACTTTACCTAAAATTAAATTCTAGGCCTTGTTTTGTGGGAACTCAAGTTTGAAAATCCGTACAGAAGTTCAATAATTAGACAAAAATTTGAATTGGCGGGGGACAATTTAGAACGCGTGACCATGGTCCTTCGATGTTTTTTATAAATCAGCTGCTTGAACTAAATAATAGATCACCCTTTTGTTTCAGCAGAATATCGTATCTTTTCTATGCGATAATATCTTTATAAGAAGATATGATACAGTCGACTCCCTCTATAAGATGCCCCCTCGGGACCGGCCGCCAAGGGTATTTTATAGAGGAGTATCTTAAGAGAGTATCATACAAAGAACGTTTTTAAATGAAATCTTCGTAGAAACTGCTTCTAAAAATAAACCCTTAATTCAAACAAAAAAGTATAACAACAAGTGAAATAAGTGTCGCCGGTTGTTCTATGTCGACAAGTGAAAAACCGTTTTTAGAACACGATTTTGGGTTGGATAGTATAGTTGATTCAGCTTTTAAAGGTAATAATAATTTTCGTGGACCAATTGACATGTAAATCAATTGACCTAGAGCCAAATAATGTCGACGCTAGCTATAAGATACTTTTGCCATAAGATACCCCTCGTTATAAAATACAACTTAGTCAATCCCGATTAGGAAGAGAATTAAATGTGCCACATTGTGGCTGAAAAGTGCCATTTTTTGAGTTTCGTTTAAAAAAGCTGAAAAGTGCCGCATATTGTTAAAAAAGTAATTTCTGTCGATTCTGACTCAGAATCTCACGCTGAACACGATGGTGCAACCAGCTTATAAAAATTTTAGTCTTTGAGCATCTTAGCCACTCTTTGTCTTCAAGTGCTTGTTGTAGCTTGATCGTGGATCTTTGAATCCTTTTCCTTGAAGCAGTGAATTATATCATCTCCACAGGCTTTGAAGGATTTGATAATTAGTAGGGATGATGGCTTGACCTTTTCGGGACGGGACGGGTCAAATTCAAATTTAAAAATTTCGGGACGGGACACAGGACGGGACAGGTGCCGAAAAATTTCCGGCAGGATTCGGACAGGACGATTCTCTAAAATTAACGGGACGGATTTGTCCCCTCCGTCATCATCTCTAATAATTAGCTCTTTGGATAGAGATTCCCAGGCATCGAAGATCCATTGCAGGTAAATGCCATAGGATTTGGTTTTTATTTGGTACGTAGATCTTCATTGCTTGCTGCTGGATGATTCTTCTCGACATTTTTGACACCTGTTCTTTCAGAGTGGCAGGCTCAGGAGCGATGTTTCGCTCACTGCCTACAGCTGGTTCTCAACTTCTTCGCTGCTCACGTAAACAACCAGGATTCATTCGTGAAAGTGCGCTTATAAATAAATTTCACCACTCTCCTAGCGCCAGCAAAGTAAAGCTGCTCAAGCATCATAATACAGGGTGTCGCAACGTAAACTGGTGAATGAATTTTGCCATAACTTTTTATTTTCAAAGATTTTGACGAGATCTTTTTTTTAAAAGAAAGCTGAATAGATGAAAGCGAATGATACCAAACTTGCGGCAAAAAACTTTATTTGAACACACTCAACAACATCAGACATTTCACTTAATATTCTTCTTCGACAGACTTTCCATTCACTTCAAGGCAGTATTCGAGACGTGTTTGGTAGGCGCTGATTGCTTTATTGACCATTTCCTATGGAAGACTTGCGACGCTCTCAATTCTTGTTCTAAGCTCGGCTATGCTGGCGGTCGGCGTTGTATAGACTTGGCTCTTGATCCATCCCCAAAGAAAGAAGTCACATGGCGTCAAATCAGGCGAATACGGTGGCCACGCGAAAGGAGCAGGAAAAGTCGGAGTCCCTCGGCCCATCCATCGAAGCTTGAAATTCTCTTCTAGCCAATTACGAACTGCCAATGCCCAGTGTGGAGGAGCCCCGTCTTGCATGAACACCAAATTTTGAACACGTCAATGCAGAAGTCAAAACAACAAATCAACACACAAAAAATGCTGTGTAAACCATGGCCTAATAGAAGGAAAAATTAACATTTTAATAAAACACATTTTTAAAAACGATCTCAGCAACAAAAATAAGCATGTTTGGTATCATTCGCTTTCTCATCTATTCAGCTTTCTTTAAAAAAAAAGATCTCGTCAAAATCTTTGAAAATAAAAAAGTTATGGCAAAAATTCATTCACCAGTTTACGTTGCGCCACCCTGTACTACTGATTGTTTCAAATTTAAGAGCTAAGTGATTCGTGCACCATGCACATCTTGGTCATTGCTCGATTCTTGGAGGTTCATGAAGTGACAGCTAATATAGCGGCGACGAAGAAGTGGAATGCGCTAACAGCTGATGAAATTCAAGTTGGTTTATGGTTACTTACATGTCTTAACCAAGCTTTTTTGAATGAAGTTTCTCCGATGTGTCCACAAACTGTTGAGTGTCTTGGTTGAAGTCCTTTGCCGTATTCAAGGCGAAAAAATGTGACCATGAGTAGCTGTCTGGGCTTTTTAAAGGCGATGAAGAAAGAGAAATACACTTTGTAGCAAAGTTGAGCATAATAAGGTGAATTTAGCGATTATATTCTGATGGGGTTTTTTCTCTTTTCTATTTTGATTTTAAGGCTTTATAAATTCTTCACTTTCCCAGTCTGGGGTTTGGTGGCCTATTGGCTAAGGCGATTTCCTGCGGATTCAAAGGGAGTGGGATCAAATATCCTCTCCATTCTCCTTTTTCCAATTCACGAGCTGGTGTCCGTGGCCGCTCGCGACACCGGAACCGGAATTTCAGTTTTTCTAAAACCGGAATCACATATTTTTTGCGACCGGAATCCAAAAAAGGGCCGGAATTCCGGTGAACCGGAACCGGAATTCCGGGCCAACTCTAATTATGGGCTCTTTCTGCCATAACCAAGTATGAAAAATGAGATAAATCACCAAAAAATGACCCTCGAATACCTTAAAATGACCACGTACCCCTACGGGTTGGGAAGCATTTTTTTGACAAAATTTAAAATTTTTTCAAACATAAAGTGTTTAGAAATTTTTCTCTTTCTCTCAGACGGAATTGAACCTGGGACATAAAAAGTGAAAAACCAACTACGCACTACGTACACAACTTCAAAGTTATTTTAAGATTTCTTTTCATCTCGTAGAGCCTCCTTTAAATTTTTTATGCTGAAAAAAATTACGGCATAGTGCTTAGACACAAACTCTTGGGGTTTCACGTATTTTATATGCTTTGTTCGGCTGTATTTGAACTCGTAAAATTCAAACTGGTAAAACATGAGACTTGTAAAATTATAACTCGTAAAAACGAGTTTCGAAAAACATGGATCTCGCAAAAACGAGTTTTGAAAAACATGGAACTCGTAAAATCGAGTTCTGGAAAACATGGAACTCGTAAATTTGTCTTCTCGCATATCTATGACCTGTAATTTTATGATTTGGTTAATGTGAGGCTAAGTTATCGTAATATTGCGTTAAATTCTGCAATTACCGATTATGTTACTATGTTTTAGTTGACTTCAAACAGTATCTAACCAATATTAGACCATGATATTGTGTGCATTGGTAGCTTAGCGGTCTGTAGTTCAGTAGGAGTCTCCAGATCGGCTCATCATGGTGCCGTTTCGTAATTTTGGAATCCCATTTATTGTGACTCATGATATTTTGCAATGTTCGAGTACAGGGTGCTTCAAGTATCCGCGCGCATAAAAAAATGTGTGTAGGTAGCTCTTTGCCGGTCGATTTCC
>JAMRYI010000594.1:0-103677 GCA_029231635.1 Ditylenchus weischeri | reverse complement strand
GCTAATCGGAAATGCCCGCTAATCTTTGAAAATGCCCGCTAATTTTTGAAATGCCGCTAATTTGTTAAAAATGCCCGCTAATTTTTTTTGTAATTTCGTACTACGCTATTGATGACTCTAATGGTTTTTTTTGCAAGATAAGCACGATTTTAGTGTTACTTTTATTTTTTTCTGTGTTTCTGTGTTCACGTCGTACTGCTTTGTTGATTTAAGCATCAGACAACTTCACTATGCAACTTTGTTGACATACAATTTAAAACCAGTACAGTGAAACCTTGATTAACGCCCCTCTGCCGTTAAAATCGAGAAAGCGTTTAATCAATTTTTGACAATAACCAAAAAGATCAAGCTGGTAATAAATTGTTGACTTGAATTTGGCTTTGAAGGTAAACAAAGCTTTTAAACATTTAAAAACTTTGAAAAAATGAAAATTTTTTAGGCAACCAGATCATCTAGTCACCCTTGAATGCTTCAATCTTTGTTCGTTGATGGCTTAATAAATAACTTGTTTGCTCATATTATCACTTTTTCGTATGTCGAAATAATAGTATAAGGTCACTTTATTAAAGTATAATTATTCGATCGATTATCGACCAATTTTCGATCGATTCCCGATTATCGAAATGTTTTCGATATTTTCGATTATTCGATTAATCGACTATCGAACTTTTTCTATTTTTTTGACTTTCGGCCTACATCATCAATATTTTTGAACGAATTGCGATATTTCGCCGGCGATCAATTTGACTGGCGATCAAACGGCTTGTACCCCAAAATTGGTAGCTTTTTCAACCCAAGTTTTTTTGTTTTAAATGTGTTTTCAGAGCCATATTTGTCGATAACCCAGTGTTCTGATGCCAGACAAACTTGTGCGAAATTGAAACTTGGATTAGCATAATCAATATCAGAATTTCGATATTCTTTAAAAATGCACTAAATCGCAAAAGCTAAAT
Source organism: Ditylenchus weischeri (assembly GCA_029231635.1). NCBI lineage: Eukaryota > Metazoa > Nematoda > Chromadorea > Rhabditida > Anguinidae > Ditylenchus > Ditylenchus weischeri. The sequence goes on along the minus strand of JAMRYI010000594.1, from coordinate 102,724 downwards.
GCACTACTAAAAATTAAATAAAAATAAAATTTAAAAACGAAAAAGGTTGATTAGTTTCCTAGTACATTTCAATTTTTAGGGAATTTTTTGAAGGAATTTCGAAATTTGATATTGATGATGTTAATCCAATTTTTAATTCTGCGTAAGACATCAAAACACTGGGTTGTCGACAAATTTATTAAACACATTTAAAACAAAGACCATATTTTAAACAAAAACTTGGGTTAATCCTTTGTGTCGAGACTATCTCCTTAACAGCTTTCATCCCACCTTTAATTAAAATTGTCGATTACTCAACGAATTTCGAATCTGGATTTTGTCTCAAAATCGGTTCGGGCGATACCGGGATCCTGACTGGATCCCGTGCCGTCGGGTACTTATTGGGCTGGTGGGCCCCCAAAGAATGGTTAAGAACCATTAGTGAGGAATAACTGATTTCACTGTTCGCATTTGAAGTCCTTTTTAGTTCTCCCATTATCTGAAAAAGAAAAAAGATTATTAATAAAAAAGTAGTCTTTAGCAGACTACTTTTTACTAGTCTGTAGCAGACTAGTTCTTAACCATTCTAGGAGGCCCACCAGCCCGACAAGTACCCCGTTTCTGTCTCTACTGTATACCGAGAATTCAAAACTTATAATTGTCTTCACGGTGATGAAAAGGTAATCAAAAAAATTGTCGATTATTCACGGTGATGAAAAAAGCATAAAAGAACAATTCTTCTGTTGGTTACAGTGGTTTTATTTTCGTAACAGCGCAAAAAATCATAGCAAATATGTTCAATATTATCCAATTTTTCAATAACCAAAAATACAATAGGTAATGATAGAGTAAAAACTTCAAAGAGCACCGAATAAGTAATCAAGACATCGATGTCCTAGTCAACGAAAAACAGTAGCTTTTACCAGTCAGCTTTGAGAATTTGTCAGAGTGTTGGCAATCACTCAATACAAGCTGTTCATTTGTAAGCTCATTTTTCAAGGAAATCGGAGCTGGCTCTTTTGGATAATGTTTGGATCCTTTACATTTTTTCGGCTGGAACCAAAGCACAAACGAGCAAGGCTGCTGGGAGTTTTCAAAGATCTACAAAGAAGAATATATAGCATATCGAACTTATCGATCAACCTGATACATCCTCTACTCAAAATTTGCCTAACTCCCCCCTTTGGCTTTATATGTGTTGGTGGTGTCCCCGAAAAAATGCCTTGGTCTCCCTCGTTTTTTTTTATTTTTTTTAAATATCTTTATTTTTACTTAAAATAAACTTTTTCCACAAATTGTTTTAATATCTTACGGGCAATATCATCAGCAATATGATAAAATTGAAGAGTATTTTTTCAGTTTTTGATCAGACCAGCGTACGTTAGGACAAACTCAAACATGGTTTTCTTATTTTTGTCGCTCAAAAATATTTTTGAGTCCGTCTTAGCATACGCTGACCACATTGGGCCTAAGCAAAACAACCAACAGGGGACCAAGGCATATTATTTCTGGGGCACTACCTAAACATATAGAGCTCCTGGTTATTATTGAGTCAAAATTGAGGGAAAGGTTAATTTAAGAATTTAGCCAATACAGCAGCCGGGAAAAGCAAAACAATTCAATGGTTATAAAGTAAAGTGTAAAAATTAACAGGTTTCCTACACAAGCTTGTCCCGAATAAGTATAAATACAACCTCAATTGTTTGTGTTAACAAACTTTTGAACTCAAGTGGGTATTTAATTTCTGTGTATGCTATCCAGAGTTCTTTTAGATGCGGACCATTGTGCAAATATTGAACAGCTGCATTTTCAGCACAATCTGATACAGTTGTTGTCAAAAAGTGACATGACTACAAGACATCACATCAGGATAGCTTAGAGCTGTGATCTTGTCAACACTGATTTCCTGCCTTTTACATACAATTTCAATGAACTACAGCCAGTAGACAAGTCTTGCAAAAGATAATCATAGACTTGAATATTAGTCGCTGCAGCTGCGATTGAAAAGCGGTCAATGGCAAGTGTCAGTGGCTGTCCATTCCAAATGTGGCGAAGCTTTGAAGCGTGTGGTAAAAAGTTCTCAGGATAATTGAATTCCTGCAGTAGATTGTTGTCTGACGAGTTCTCAAATATTTTGGTATACCCCCGGAATGGATCTGGCTGAATCTTATGACACGTTTCAAATTGTTGCGAACTATGAGAAAATAGGAGCACTGAGCATTCTCATTTATGCGCACATCTATTCTATCTGCAAATAAAAATGGGGCATCCGGAAGAATTGAACGGAGGCAGTAAGAACATCTACGATTCACCAACATCAGCTGGCTTAAATCCGTTTGGCCAAGAGAAAAGTGAAACACTTCCAACAAAATTTCAGAAGGAATCATCTTGTTGCTATAAAAAATAAAAATTATTTAAATTGTGCAAATGGTTTGGATACTTTAATTTTGATAGTAAAATTTTGTTTATAAAACATGTTTAGATAAGATAACAATATATTGGGTTGTCTCACAATTAATGACGTGAAAGCTTGGATTGCATCAAAGACACCAGAATTTTATGAGCGAGGCATCGACATTTGGCCGCAGAAGTGGGAATTAGGCTTCGAGTACGACGGTGAATATCCGCCTGATGAATAACTGTTGAATGTTTGTTGACAATAAAGTGTTGTTAAATGCACGACAAATCGAAAAGTCTCATTAATTATGAGACAACCCTAATTCAGTTTGCTGACAGCACGTTTAACATTTTATGTCATAATTTTTGTCTGGCATGAGCCTGAACGCAGATCGACTCAGTTTTTGATGACAATTTTTTGTATATAAGGTCAAAACCACGATTTTCGCTTGGTTCCCCTGTTGTTTGGCTCCTGGTCTGTGAGTGGCCTTTGGATGGGTAAGGCCAAAACAGCAGGCGGGACCAAGCGAAAATCGTGCTTTTCACATTACATACCAAAAAATTGTCGTAAAAAACTGAGTCGATCTGCGTTCACAGAATTTCGAAATCGTGCGAGGACAAAAAATTATGACCGTTTAAAAGTGTTAGAAAATCTTGACTCAGCCTGTATAGTGTGACACGATTTGGGTGATTTACTCGTGCAAACTTTCCTGTGTTACGTTGAAGTATGAATGAAGCGGACTATATGTGTTCACGCAGAAGCCAAAAAAATATGCCTTTGTCCCCTCTGTTGTTGTTTTGCAAATTTTTTTCTGTTAATAGTCTCGAAAACCACTAATTTGCAAAGGATTTCTCTCTGGTGTCTGTTTTTTTTCGACGTCCGCATGAACACATATAGAGCCAATGGAGCTATACAATTTTTAATAAAAAAGTAAGACACTTGTGCATTTGAGAGGACGCATTTTTTAACTTTAAATTTACACGTTCAAACATAGCATATGCAATTTTTCTGCACTAAAAAGGATAAAAAAGGCGATTTAAGACACTATCCTACAAGAAAGTGAATATTCTAAACCATATTCTAGCTAAGATTCAGGGCAAAATTTTGGATTAAAATTCCAAATCTGACACTCAAAAGGGAGTTGGACATTTCATTTAAATTTCTTCTCAATACAAAAAAAAAGTACAGCTAAAAAATGACCGCCGAAAATGTCCAAGCCCCAAAGATCTTGTCTTATAGGTATCCTACCTTCTTTGTATTAAAAAGGTATTAAAACTTGGTGTTGAACATGGTTTTGATCACGGGGACCCACCGAAAATAAAACTCTTGTATGCATCCATATTTATTAAGAGATTGAAAAATGCGTCCCCAAGTGTACAAGTATCAAAAGAAAAAAACCGTGTGTATCTCTATTAATCCCCACTCTAATAATCCCCACCAACAAGGACCTATATCAGCCTACAGAAAATATTCTACAAATTTGTTTTTTTTGCGTTTTCTTAGTTACCACGAGTTTACTTGATTCCACTTTTCAGAATTTGGTTGAGCACCCGAAAATTTCGAAATCGACCTCAAATTTTCCGATTTTTAGGGGTTGAAAGGCCGGAGTTCTTTATACCGCCCCTCGCGAACGTGCTTTTGACCACTTTTTTGAACTTATCAGGTCGTAATTAGTACGAAAACATGTTTTTAGGGCGCGGACGATTATTTGAGAAAAATATTTTTGTCTAAAAATATTAATGATCATAAATAGTTACACATCCACCAATTCACATGGCTGCTGTATGTAAAAAGAGGGAATGAGTGTGTTATACTTTAGCATATTGCTTGGAATAGTCCTTCGGAATAGTCCGAATACATCTCAAAAAATGGGCTATGTAAGTGTACAAAAAACACTTGCATAGCCCTGGTTTTGCATGTGGTAGGCCGGCCAATGAGAATTGGATGCTCACCTGCCCCAAATTTCATGTCAAAAATGAAATAATGAAAATCATTGAAAAATATGTCAATTTTTGACCAAAAAATATTTTTTGTGAAAAAAAATTTTTTTTCTCAAATAATCGTCCGCGCCCTAAAAACATGTTTTTCGTACTAATTACGACCTTTCGCGAGGGGGCGGTATAACAAACTTTAGCCGGTTGAAAAATAATCTCCACGGGGGTCTAATAGAGAAAATACGGTATATCTGCACTTGGTTTCCACATCCAAAGTTTTTTAAATTTTCGCACTGCAAATAACTTTTCTATCACTTCACAATTCGTATTTTTATCACTATCATAGCCATAAAGATAAATTTGGTAGAGCCCATTTTCTTCTTCAAAATTATGTATCGCATTTAGACATTTTTTTAATTTCTGGTCTTAATTTATATGTTTGACATTGTTAAATAAATAAAATATGAAAAATAAAATTAAAAAGGAAAAAAGAATAAATAGGGTTATTAAATAGGGTTGGAACCAAGTGCAAAAATAGCCTAAGCGAACTTTGAGCCTAGTTTTCAAAAAAGTTTCCTAATCATTGAACTTTTGTACGAATATTTTAACACAAGGGACAGCAGGCACCTATATCGTATTTTGTAATTCAAATATAAATCCACTTTTCACTTTGAAAGGGCAAAATCTCAATTTTTTTCACAGCAATCTTCAAATCTGATTGCAAAAGGTCCTCCGCCATTCAAAGAGCTTTCGAATGAGCATAAACATGCAAATAAAATTATTACACTAAAAAGTTTTTCCTTGTGACCAAATGGGCACTCATAAGATTAACCCTGAAAACCACCACTTTTCACTTTGAAAGGGCAAAATCTCAATTTTTTTCACAGCAATCTTCAAATCTGATTGCGAAAGGTCCTCTGCCAATAAAAGAGCTTTCGAATGAGTATATACATGCAAATAAAAATATTACACTAAAATAAGTTTTCCTTTGTGACCAAACATGTACTCAAATACGTTACCCACCCATCCCAAATACTATATAGAGATGGTTTCTAACAAAACTTTACCTAAAATTAAATTCTAGGCCTTGTTTTGTGGGAACTCAAGTTTGAAAATCCGTACAGAAGTTCAATAATTAGACAAAAATTTGAATTGGCGGGGGACAATTTAGAACGCGTGACCATGGTCCTTCGATGTTTTTTATAAATCAGCTGCTTGAACTAAATAATAGATCACCTCTTTGTTTCAGCAGAATATCGTATCTTTTCTATGCGATAATATCTTTATAAGAAGATATGATACAGTCGACTCCCTCTATAAGATGCCCCCTCGGGACCGGCCGCCAAGGGTATTTTATAGAGGGAGTATCTTGCAAGGAGAGTATCATACAAAGAACGTTTTTAAATGAAATCTTCGTAGAAACTGCTTCTAAAAATAAACCCTTAATTCAAACAAAAAAGTATAACAACAAGTGAAATAAGTGTCGCCGGTTGTTCTATGTCGACAAGTGAAAAACCGTTTTTAGAACACGATTTTGGGTTGGATAGTATAGTTGATTCAGCTTTTAAAGGTAATAATAATTTTCGTGGACCAATTGACATGTAAATCAATTGACCTAGAGCCAAATAATGTCGACGCTAGCTATAAGATACTTTTGCCATAAGATACCCCTCGTTATAAAATACAACTTAGTCAATCCCGATTAGGAAGAGAATTAAATGTGCCACATTGTGGCTGAAAAGTGCCATTTTTTGAGTTTCGTTTAAAAAAGCTGAAAAGTGCCGCATATTGTTAAAAAAGTAATTTCTGTCGATTCTGACTCAGAATCTCACGCTGAACACGATGGTGCAACCAGCTTATAAAAATTTTAGTCTTTGAGCATCTTAGCCAACTCTTTGTCTTCAAGTGCTTGTTGTAGCTTGGATCGTGGATCTTTGAATCCTTTTCCTTGAAGCAGTGAATTATATCATCTCCACAGGCTTTGAAGGATTTGATAATTAGTAGGGATGATGGCTTGACCTTTTCGGGACGGGACGGGTCAGAATTCAAATTTAAAAATTTCGGGACGGGACACAGGACGGGACAGGTGCCGAAAAATTTCCGGGCGGGATTCCGGGACGGGACGATTCTCTAAAATTAACGGGACGGGACGGAATTGTCCCCTCCCGTCATCATCTCTAATAATTAGCTCTTTGGATAGAGATTCCCAGGCATCGAAGATCCATTGCAGGTAAATTGCCATAGGATTTGGTTTTTTATTTGGTACGTAGATCTTCATTGCTTGCTGCTGGATGATTCTTCTCGACATTTTTTTGACACCTGTTCTTTCAGAGTGGCTTAGGCTCAGGAGCGATGTTTCGCTCACTGCCTACAGCTGGTTCTCAACTTCTTCGCTGCTCACGTAAACAACCAGGATTCATTCGTGAAAGTGCGCTTGCTTATAAATAAATTTCACCACTCTCCTAGCGCCAGCAAAGTAAAGCTGCTCAAGCATCATAATACAGGGTGTCGCAACGTAAACTGGTGAATGAATTTTTGCCATAACTTTTTTATTTTCAAAGATTTTGACGAGATCTTTTTTTTAAAAGAAAGCTGAATAGATGAGAAAGCGAATGATACCAAACTTGCGGCAAAAAACTTTATTTGAACACACTCAACAACATCAGACATTTCACTTAATATTCTTCTTCGACAGACTTCCATTCACTTCAAGGCAGTATTCGAGACGTGTTTGGTAGGCGCTGATTGCTTTATTGACCATTTCCATGGAAGACTGCGAAGGCGCTCTCAATTCTTGTTCTAAGCTCGGCTATGCTGGCGGTCGGCGTTGTATAGACTTGGCTCTGATCCATCCCCAAAGAAAGAAGTCACATGGCGTCAAATCAGGCGAATACGGTGGCCACGCGAAAGGAGCAGGAAAAGTCGGAGTCCCTCGGCCCATCCATCGAGCTTGTTCTCTTCTAGCCAATTACGAACTGCCAATGCCCAGTGGAGGAGCCCTGTCTTGCATGAACACCAAATTTTGAACACGTCAATGCAGAAGTCAAACAACAAATCAACACACAAATTAAACCATGGCCTAATAGAAGGAAAATTAACATTTTAATAAACACATTTTTAAAAACGATCTCAGCAAAAAAATAAGCATGTTTGGTATCATTCGCTTTCTCATCTATTCAGCTTTCTTTAAAAAAAAAAGATCTCGTCAAAATCTTTGAAAATAAAAGTTATGGCAAAATTCGCCACCAGTTTACGTTGCGCCACCATACTACTGATTGTTTCAAATTTAAGAGCTAAGTGATTCGTGCACCATGCACATCTTGGTCATTGCTCGATTCTTGGAGGTTCATGAAGACAGCTAATATAGCGGCGACGAAGAAGTGGAATGCGCTAACAGCTGATGAAATTCAAGTTGGTTTATGGTTACTTACATGTCTTAACCAAGCTTTTTTGAATGAAGTTTCTCCGATGTGTCCACAAACTGTTGAGTGTCTTGGTTGAAGTCCTTTGCCGTATTCAAGGCGAAAAAATGTGACCATGAGTAGCTGTCTGGGCTTTTTAAAGGCGATGAAGAAAGAGAAATACACTTTGTAGCAAAGTTGAGCATAATAAGGTGAATTTAGCGATTATATTCTGATGGGGTTTTTTCTCTTTTCTATTTTGATTTTAAGGCTTTATAAATTCTTCACTTTCCCAGTCTGGGGTTTGGTGGCCTATTGGCTAAGGCGATTTCCTGCGGATTCAAAGGAGTGGATCAAATATCCTCTCCATTCTCCTTTTCCAATTCACGAGCTGGTGTCCGTGGCCGCTCGCGACACCGGAACCGGAATTTCAGTTTTCTAAAACCGGAATCACATATTTTGCGACCGGAATCCAAAAGGGCCGGAATTCCGGTGAACCGAACCGGAATTCCGGGCCAACTCTAATTATGGGCTCTTCTGCCTAACCAAGTATGAAAATGAGATAAATCACCAAAAATGACCTCGAATACCTTAAAATGACCACCTACGGGTTGGGAAGCATTTTTTGACAAAATTTAAAATTTTTTCAAACATAAAGTGTTTAGAAATTTTTCTCTTCTCTCAGACGGAATTGAACCTGGGACATAAAAGTGAAAAACCAACTACGCACTACGTACACAACTTCAAAGTTATTTTAAGATTTCTTTTCATCTCGTAGAGCCTCCTTTAAATTTTTATGCTGAAAAATTACGGCATAGTGCTTAGACACAAACTCTTGGGGTTTCACGTATTTTATATGCTTTGTTCGGCTGTATTTGAACTCGTAAAATTCAAACTGGTAAAACATGAGACTTGTAAAATTATAACTCGTAAAAACGAGTTTCGAAAACATGGATCTCGCAAAACGAGTTTTGAAAAACATGGAACTGTAAAATCGAGTTCTGGAAAACATGGAACTCGTAAATTTGTCTTTCGCATATCTATGACCTGTAATTTTATGATTTGTTAATGTGAGGCTAAGTTATCGTAATATTGCGTTAAATTCTGCAATTACCGATTATTACTATGTTTTAGTTGACTTCAAACAGTATCTAACCAATATTAGACCATGATATTGTGTGCATTGGTAGCTTAGCGGTCTGTAGTTCAGTAGGAGTCTCCAGATCGGCTCATCATGGTGCCGTTTCGTAATTTTGGAATCCCATTTATTGTGACTCATGATATTTTGCAATGTTCGAGTACAGGGTGCTCAAAATATCCGCGCGCATAAAAAAAATGTGTGTAGGTAGCTCTTTGCCCGGTCGATTTCCGTTTTCTGGACCTTAACCCGCGGAAATCTCCAAAATTGTGGGTTTTTTCAAATAATGACCGACACAGTAAGTCCAGTAATAATAACAGATTTTTGATTCCTTTTTATTCTTGCATCAACAACAATAGTCAACAACAAGAAAACTTTTTCAACGTTATTCTCTTGAGTCTCAACACTTTCTCTGATCCATTTCTTTTGAAACATTTCTTGTCAACTTGCAGTTCGTTCAGTATGTCGTTTAGAAACCGTACTCCCTGTTCTAGAGTCAACTGGGGTGCCTGTTCTGGCACTTGCCATTAAGTCAAGGGGGTGCCTCAGAGACTGTCCTGTTCTAGAGTCAACTGGGGTGCCTGTTCTGAGTCAAGTGCTTTGAGTCGACTGGGGTGCCTGTTCTAGAGTCGACTGGGGTGCCTGTTCTAGAGTCAACTGGGGTGCCTGTTCTAGAGTCGACTGGGGTGCCTGTTCTAGAGTCGACTGGGGTGCCTGTTCTAGAGTCAACTGGGGTGACTGTTCTAGAGTCGACTGGGGTGCCTGTTCTAGAGTCGACTGGGGTGCGGCGCAAATCTTGTAGTGCAAACAGATGACACGCGAATCTTCGTGTGCAAACTTGAAATTCAAATTTCTTAGTCTTTTATACAACAGCCGTAATTCATGCAAAACAGTTATTGTGGTGCTTATCTTGGTGCGCACCAGTTTTTTGCTGAGGACGTTTTTTGGCCTGTGAGTGAGAGTGAGAATCATTTTTTTGTCTTCACAGTAAGTAAGTGAGAACTAGGGTTGAGTGATGGTTATATAACCGGTCATTTAATATGAAATCACTACAAGTAAAATGCGGTCATTTAATAATAATATTTTTGTTTGCTGATATTTTTGTTTGTTAATTGTTTATATGCAAATTTGAGCAAAAGAAGACCGATTTCTTGTATCTGGAGCTATTTCGAGCGAAAAGAAAAATTGGATGGAAATGGCTGGATGTCACTCTCTTGTCTCCGAAGTTGTTCAAATGCTCCACAGTGTGCCGATCACCGAGCTCCAACAGAACGCAATTGGTCTGTCCGAAGTGGAATTCATACAAAGCTCCGGAACAGGATGAACGTTGATAAGGCTTCTCAAGTGACGTTCATCAAGCACAATCTGATGTTGGAGCATGCCCATCTCTGAGGAAAATCAAATGGAGGAACAAATGGAAGAAGGACAAGTGGAAGAAAGAATTGAAGAACATGTTTTGGATGAAAATAATGACGATTTGTTTGAATTGGATTGATATTGTTATGTATAAAAGGTTAAGTTCAAAATATTTAATGACATTTAATGACCAGTTTTTTTATTAAATGACCGGTTATATAACTGGTTACAAAACCAAATATTGAATGACCGATCATTAAACCAACCCTAGTGGGAACTGAAAAAGCCCTGTGAGTGAGAGTGAGTGAGATTCTCAGTGAGGATTCTCACTCGGAGTAAGCTCAGCAAAACACTGGAGTGCACACTATGTGACGCAAAATATGTTGTTTGTAAATCATCTGTCGCAAATCTCATTACTCAAGTTTTGGCACGCCACAAAAGTATTGCGGATAGTGCTGCAACTATTAATGCCAAAGAAGTATAAGTGAAATCAGTATTTACTGTACCAATTTTGTCGCATTGTATTGTAATTTAGAAATCAAGATTTCTTGCACAAAAAGAAGGCAACCCGTTGAACTTAATCAACTTTTAAAAATCTCAAAACAATTTTCGCTCTTTCCTAAAGTCCTATTAAATTAAAGAATTTTTAAACACTTTTTGTCCCACAAGGATAAATAAAATAAATAATTTGAACCTGCATCTGAACAAATCATATCTGCAATCTTTCAAAGATATCTAGCAAATTCTGCCCAGCACAAACCAAATACAGTATCTTTTTTTCTTGCCAGGACAGAAAATGTTCCCAAGAACCTATTTTTTATTTTTTTTTCAAAAAATATTTGGTTTTGGATTATGAGATTTTATTGGTATTTTTTCATCAGTAAGATTCTTGTTTTTAGCTGTTTCCCAAAATGTCAGTTCCATCAGCTACAGATCCAGGAAGTTCTGAAAAGATAGTCAAGACCAGTGGTAAATGTTCTTCTTCGACATTTCGAAATTACAGTTTTTCGTTCTAGCTGCCCAATATCAAGAAGATAATTCGTTGGTGTGGAAACAGGTATTTTGCCCAGCCGTTTTATTGAAAGTTAAAATTTGTGTATGAAAATGTATGGGGTTAATAACGATTTTCAGAAATAAGCTTGATTTAAATTTCAATAGTGTAAATCATTCAAGTTCGATTCCGCCTGGGGGCCGACCACTTTTCTAACTCTCACCAAGTGCAAATCTCGAATTGTCCTTCCCATAATGAAATTTCATCGTGTAAATTGAGTGGAAATTTTCACCAGCCCATTTTATACACTAGGTTTGGACTCGACCAGTTAATGCATAATTTAGGTTAACTGGGTCCTGCTCAAAAATTTGGAAAAATCTACATACCGTATTTCCTCTAATAAGCGCAAAGTTCTGAACAGTCTGAAAATTTAGGGTCAATTTCGAAATGTTTGGGTGCTCAACAAGAAACGAAAAAGCAAAAGCGGTAGAGCTCATGGGAGTTAAGAAAATGCAATAAACCCGATCTGCAAAAGATTGATTTATAGGCTGAGATATGGGTCCTCAAAGTTGCAATTAGGCACTTATTAGAGCATGAGAGGTTAATTAGAGGAAATACGATAGACTTTGGACATTTTGAAAATAAAATATTGGAAAAACATGGGAGTAGCGACTATAGGTCATAAATAACCACCCCCCCCCCACCATAAATAATACTTTTTTTTCGAAAGGTTAGATTCCGAGGCAAATGTACGGAATCTTACAGTACCAAAGCTGGTCATGAATAGATTATAATAACGCACAGGCAGGAATTGGTTATCCGGTAACCTCCCGAAATTGTGTTTTGACTGCTTTCTTAGACGTTTCAAGCTTTGAATTATGAAAATGGGTTTTCAGGTGGCGGAAAGACATTTTCCGAACAAAAAAATTCTGAAAATGCCTTTCCGCCACCTAAAAAGACGTTTTCTGTGCGTTTCAGTGCCTATAACGTTTTAAAAAGTGGTTAAAATACGATTTTGGGAGATTACCGGAAAACGAACTTTAGCCTAACGCACATATTCTTTATTCGCCTCCTTGGGCGTCCTTCTGGTTAACAGATAAACAAAAGTTGAAAATTATAAATAATTCATTTATTTATGTCTAAAATACACTAGTTATAATTTCCTTAGCTACATAAAAGCATTGCGAATAAGACGGTTTTAAGAACTCTCGATATAGTCCATAAATATCTTCCGAATACTAGGGTGGTTTTTTTCATTATCAGTCAGATAAAAACTGAGTGCTTTTAAATTGTGCGCATCAAATGATTATATAAAGTAAAAACATTGCGAAAAACGAGCCTTAAATAGCAATTGCCATGTGCAGAGATGTTGGAAAGATGCTGAGGTTTTCCCAAGTGGGAGGTTTTCCCAAGTTTCATACATATAGCACCCAAAACATACTTAAAATAGGCGATGAAAGAGTACATGGCATTTTCGTATCACCGTCAAAGTGTTCATCCGCTTATTTCGCAACCAAGCTAACACAAATAATAAAAAGAGGTGTGCAGCGAGTAGTAGTAGAACTGTGACTTAGGCGATGCGTATATAAAGTTCCCCGTGTTTAACTGGATTCGAACCTTTTGTAAAGAAAAATGTATGACCAGTACGTGGATTCAAACCTACCCTATATTATTTATGTACCGTATTTCTTCGAATAAGCGGGCAGTCTCCGATAGTCGGGCAGTCTCTAATAAACGGGCACCCTAAAAGACGATTTTACCTACACCTTAACTCTTTAAGCTAAATTTTTTGGAAAAATACAAATGTTTTGCTGTTTGATGCTGATCAAGACGAAGAAAATGGCTACCTTACCGATGACAGTCTTCATTTTGAATTTGATGGTTAGAATTCGTATGTTTGTGTTATTGAATGTTTACCTCTTTTTGTTTTCTGTCTTCGAATAAATTTTGATCGAAAAAATAAACGGGCAGTCTCCAATAGTCGGGCAGTCTCTAATAAACGGGCACCCTCGGAGGTGATTGGAAAATAAACGGTCATGCTCGCTTATTAGAAGAAATACGGTATGTTATTTCTTTATCCGTGTTATTTATGGGGGTGGTAATTCATGGAAGGGGGTTATCTATGGGAGGTTGGGTGGTTATTTATGGGTTTCTACGGGGAGTAGCCCAGTGTTTCCGAAAATAATACTTAACACTCGAGTTGTACAACTCGATTTCGAGTTGTCTGACTCGAAATTGTTTTTATCAAAATAGATCAATTTTTGCGAAATGAATGAAGAAATTTTTGTACCACTGTGTAGCCACCGAAATAGGCTTTCAGTTGCGGGGTCACATACTCAAAATTTTGTAAAAAAAATACACATAAAAACATCAGAAAACGTCAAAAGTTTTTGAAAATTTGAGTTAACTGTGTATCAAACCTACTCAAAACCCCATTTACACGAAAGTAACGCTAAATAAATTTAGTCCGACAGCAGACGCATTTCCCAGCTTCTTATGCAAACTCAAGCCGCACATTTAGCTGACCAAAAATTTGGTCTAAACGCTACTACTCCGCCAGCTAGAAACAGCAACCAACCTTCTGAAAACAATAATGAAGTCAATGTAAGTTTTTTCCAAAATTTTCAACCCCTATCCAAACCCTAAATTTTCAAGTCCCAAAAAACTCCATCAGAAACCAACGGAGTGAGAAAATCCAGCAGAGTAAGAACAGCTCCGAAGACCAAGGACAACTCACCAGACATAACACCTCAGCGATTGAGCCAGAGCTCAGCTTCAGCGTCTGGATTTAGACCAGTGGTTCAGCGGAGGAAACTACCAAAACCAGTAGTTAGTTATTTTGGGTTGGGCTGGTCCATAAGTTATGTGGCTTCAAAGCAATTGCTGGTCTCGCCGCGATGTTTTTTAGCAGATTGGAATATATCTACAGCCTACTCTATTTACAACCTATTCTACAGTTTTGTTTTCGTCACACAGCCCAAGAATTTTGAAATCACCAACACCCTGCTAGTACGACATTTTTTAGGTCATTCTTAGTGTCTTTTACTAAATGTGACTCGTCGATGTAGTCCTAAAAATTGCAAGAAATTTGATTTAACCGGTACTTTTTAAAAAACTTAGTAAGATGCTGGATCTCGGTAAAACGGCATGGAAGCGTTTGGCCCCTTTATCAATTTTTTCAATTTTGCGCCTTTTCCAATTTTATTTATTTTTTGGCTGTTTGGTGCGTGCTTTTGATTTTTTTTGACTTCAGCGATACCTTAGGCGTAGAGTAGGCCAGCGAATGTCAGGACATACTCAAATGTGTGCCCTAAATAGCGAAAAACAAAAATTCAAAAAAAGGCGCGAATTCAAAAAAATCGGAAAGATATAAACCGATATGAAACCTTCACCTTCGAAAAAAAATTGTTCTTATGTCGAGAATTACATGTTTTACCAGCAAAAAAATTGAACTTTTGAAAATCAATAAATAAAATTGAGTTCATCGCAATTTTTAAGACTACACTGGCCAATCACGCTTTGCAGAAGACTCCAAAAAGTAGCCAAAATATTTGTAGTAATAAGTGTGGATCAAATTTGATGCGGTGATGCTGTTTCGAGAAATGACTGCATCCTCTAATTTTACCCGAATTTTAGAGACCTTAAGACCTTAGCAATGGATCAGCCCACCAACAAAAAACCACTATTTCGACACATGCTTCTCACCGCCTTCTATCGAGGTGAAAAAGCTGCTATAGCTGCTCGGGATATCTGCAACATATACGGAGAAGACGCCATCTCAGAGTGGACTGCTCAAAGATGGTATATCAAGTTTAAGGATGGCAATTTTGACCTTGAGGACACGCCACGTTCTGGTCGAAACTCCGGCTTCGACGAGCACCAACTTCAGGCACTTTTAAATGAAAATGGTCGACAAACATCTAGACAGCTAGCTGACAAATGGGCTTTAGTCATCAGACTATATTACGACATCTAAAATCTCTGGGATTCTCCCAAAAATTTGGAGTTTGGGTGCCACACGGACTTCAGAAAGGTGACACGCAGAAGCGGAGGATCAGTGCTGTCAAAAATCTCGTTTGTTGTTATAATTTTTGAACAAATAGATAAGATATCCACATTACTTCTGGACCTTCCCAATACTTTTTTGATGGATTAGGTTTTTTGGTATTTATGCATTGAATTCAGGTGGTCGAAAAATGCTTACCTGAAATAAATGACAAAGCTCCAGCTGAAGAAGAGCGTCAGAACTTGTGCCAAGTGGAAGCTGAACCTTTTATGGACAAATCTTGTGGAGGGTTCCGGTTTTTTGTGCGCAAGTTTACTGATGAGCTCTTCAAAAAATGTTTGGGAAAGTAAGCGGTTTCATACTTTGGAAAAAAAAATTAACCTATACCAAATGTCCATCGATTTTCTAACTTGGTTCCTATTATAGCCAAGGTTTTTTTATCAAACGGAAAAATTATGTCCAGTAAACTCAACTAAATCAGTTTTTGGACAACCTGTATATAAAACGTCACATGTATTTGTACCAGCTGCCCCAACAAATTTGTGTATAGTGTGAAATTTCGGGACCCAATCTTCCGCTATCAGCAACTAGAGGTTCAGCCTTACAAAAAACCTCTTAAACAAAGTTACCAACTTGCTTGATCAGCAATTCTATATGCATGGCGCAGTGGATAAGGCGTTAGTGTTGTTTTCGGCCAAAATGGAGCACAGGTTCGACCCCACGTAGCGGCACTCTAGGTTTTTTGGCTTGTTTGACCAGTTTTGTAAACTAATCCTATTTTTGACGCCAGATTCGAAATCAGCGACCCAAATTACCCCGGTAAAGGGACGCTTCAGCATATTTTTCGAATGAAAAAATATGCTGAAGGGCAAAAAGTTATTTTTTCGAAAAAAATTGCCTTGGTCCCCCCTGTTGTTTTGAAACGTTGCTTATTGGCGTCAGTATTGTCACGCCTGGATTTTATCAACCGCCACATCCACCAACAACCGGTTGATAAAGTCGATCAACCGGTGGCCCACCGGCGAATCAACCGGCTGATAACGCCGGTTGATTGCCCTGATTGGCGTTTTCAAAACAATAGGGGAGACCAAGGCAATTTTTTTCGAAAAAATCACTTTTTGCCTTTCAGCATATTTTTTCAAATGAAAAAATATGCTGAAACGTTAACGCACCATTACCCCTAGGTACCGGTCAAATAAGTCAAAATAACTAGCGTGCCACCACGTGGAGTCGAACCTGCGACCCATTTTGGGCTATCAAACACTGACATTTATCCAGTGCGCCGAACATTAAAGAAATTTCTAGTCATACAAGTTGGCCGCTCCCTTTAAGTCCTAGTCTGCGGATGGGCCAATTTAAAATCACAACGGGACTAAGCAAAAATTGTCTTCATGAGTCATGACATTATGTACCTCAAAATTTCATTTTCAACTGAGAAAACAGATTCTCAAATTAAGCATTGTAAAAAAGTTTTGGCTAAAAGATAGGAAGCAAAATTTCTTGGGACACCCTGTACTCAACACAATTTTTTAACAACAAAATTAAGCTCAATCAATCTAATTCAGCCCATCTTTTGACACACTTGAAGGATATGCTCCTAAGAACCTCAAATACATTCACATTTTGAGAAATGCTGTGAGTTTTTAAATAAGTAATAGACAAAATATTGATAATTTTGATTTAAGTGGAAATCGCTGTCAGAAGGTGAGCGACGAAATTGGCAAAACCTGTTCAACCGCTGCTTTGAAAACCACTCGATTCAATCAGTATTCCACAGAGAATTGACCCAAGATGAATGCATAGAAGAGTTCAACATTTCCGAACAGCAACTCAAGGACAGACAATGGGTGTGCAGTGTGGAGACAGAGTTTCTAGCTTGCCCTCTATGTGCCAATAGCAATTTCAAACGATACAGTACTCGAGAACTCATGGTCAGTTGAATTCAGTGCTTCAAAATGCAAAATTTTTCAAAAAACCCGGAGTTTTTGACCCTATCACCCTACTTGGAGGTGTTTATTTTGTCTCAAAAGATTACTTCCGTTGATCTTTTTGCCACCGCCCCCCCCCTGCAATGTTGGACCCTACTATAGATCGAACGTTTGGGTGTGTCACCATACCAAGGGTAGATTAAAAACAAATACGTTTTTAAGAATCCACAGGGTGGACCAAGGCAGTTTGTGGCTCGATGTTTCTCGAGTTTCCAGATTCGATTTTTTTCTGCTTGTTAGCAAAACATATTAAATTTTCATATAGTAAATCGACTATGCTCTACAAGATGGCACTGTCAGAATTTTTGAAACGAATGGTAAATTTCGATAGGTTTCCTTGTAAGTTCGTTTTAGAGAGGAACGGGGTGGGGCTAAAGTTCCTTTATGCACTCCTCTCAAAAGTGTGCTTTGACCACTTTTTCGAGCTTTTCAGGCTGTAATTAGTCTAGAGAACATGTTTTTAGGTGGGGGCGAATTTTTGAAAAAAAAAGTTTTGATAGGAAAACTCGACTTTTTGACCAAAATTAAATTTGCATATTTTTCGTTCGTACAAGGGTAAGGGTATATATCCATAAAGGTGTATACAACCCTTTCCTTATCCCTTGCAATGAGGAGCAAGTTGGGTCTTTGGCCGCGAAGCGGCCAAACATACCTAAAATCTAGGATACCTGGTTTATCCTAAATTTTAGGTACCACCCATGGTCCAACCATGGTTGGACCTCTTTTTTATTTTCTGGGGTAAGAACCAATCCCAAAGAACACAATTTGTATGCCCGCAGGCCTGTTGTTAAAAATATCGGAAATAAAATTGCAGAAATTCAAAGAACAAAAAATATGCAAGGATAAAAAAATGAAAATTTTGGTCAAAAAGTCGAATTTTCCTGTCAAATCTTTTTTTTTCAAAAGTGCAACCCCCACCTAAAAACATTGATTCTAGACTAATTACAGCCTGATAAGCTCGAATAAGTGTCAAAACACACTTTTGGGAGGAGTGCATAAAAGGAACTCCTGCCCGGGGTGGCGTAAAATCGAGCGTAGAGTCAATTGTAAGAATTCGTGAAAAAAAATCGTGTAAATATTAGTTCAAGTGTTCTAAAAGACATGTTTTTAGGCGCATCTGAGTCTTTCGCACGCCAGCATTCGCCTTTATGCTTGTCATTTGTGCCAAAAAGTGTTTGAAAGCGCTGAAGCCTTGAAGAGCCATTCAAATTGCGACCTTTTCCTCAGCTACATCAATGAATGCAAGGACAGAGCCATTGAGGTAATCATTTTTGTGTGGAAAAAAGCAAACTATTTTTTTTAATTTAGCTAAGCTTTGACTTTGCCTACATGTCCTTGGTGTGTTCTGAGTGTGGTTTGCAGATGATAGTCAGTCCGAGATGTCCTGATGAACATTTTGCATCGACACTTATCAACTGCTTAGTGAGAAATTTTTAAGTGTATTTCCGAAATTTCGAAAATGTCAGTATCTGAGTGTTCAAGAGCTGCAGCATACGGCAACCACAAATGCCGCTTCCCGAATATTTTTAGTCCAATTTTGGAAAACGACGAAGGTTTTTGCGTAGTATCCAATGGTGGTATACATCTGCAACAAAAGGATTCTCAAACAGTGGGAGCAAAATCCGTTCAAGGAAAAGATGTTTGTAAAATGACCTTTGAGTTATATTTATTATATATACCCATCTTTAAGGATTTGCTCACAATGCGACATTCTCCCACCATGCTTTAACACTCTTTTTTTTCCAGATGAGTATATGGCCCGTCCACAAAAATCACGAATAAAGGAATCGAGGTTCTCTATCTGTTTGAAAACGACGGTATTTGAACATCCTTTTGTTGAACGGATTTTGCGGGTATCTCCCACTGTTTGAATAGACTTTGTGTGAGTACCGTATTTCCTCTAATAAAAGCCCTCCTCAAAAGTGGTACTTTGTAACAGGAACTTTTATTTCTTCAGTAATACAATCAAAGACCCGAGTTTCCTTTCATTCAGTTCTTGATTCGCTCTATGTCAGTATTGTACTTCTTTGCCGCTGCCTTACATCCATACTTGCGGGCCAAGCTATTGCTTTGCACTTGATAGATGCGTCATTCAACGGGGTGCAGAGTGCTTGATGTTTCTGTACACTGTCATCTTCGGACTTCCTGTTACTTTAATGATCTTTGTCGCCTCACATCCGATACGATAGAGTCCTTCGATCATAGAGCGCTTAATCAAATCCAGGAGATCTTCGGCCTGTTCGAATTTGAAACTAAAAGACTATATTACAAAGTACCACTTTCGGGAGTGCTCTTATTAGAAAAAATAAGGTATCCTATATGTTCGAATCTCCCAATGTTTGAAATCCTTTTGTTGCAGATGTATACCACCTTTTAAATGTCAAATTTGTTGTCCTTTTTAAAAGCGATTCCCGGCAGGAATTTTTTATCCGGTAACCTCCCAAAATTTGTTTTGTCTGCTTACTTAGACATTTCATGCTGTGAAACGTATAAAATGGGTTTTCAGGTGGCGGAAAGACATTTTCCGAAAAAAATTTTTAAATCTTATTTTCTTCGTTACGTTCAAATTTTTTGATCAAAAAGTCGATTTTTTCGGAAGAAAAATTTTTGCAAATACCTTTCCGCCACCTAAAAACACGTTTTATGTACGTTTCAGTGGCTAAAACGTCTTAAAAATTGGTTAAAATACGATTTCGGGAGATTACCGGAAAACGAACTTTAGCCCGATCCACTGAATTTCCTCTGGATTGTTGGACCAGACTGCCCAAACACAATTTACTAATCGACTTCTTGGCTCAAAATTAGGTCAAACATAGTCAGACCCAGCAGGAAAATTAACTTTATTTTAAACAATCTCCAGCCATTTTTTAACAAAATCGCAAATTTTTAGTTCTCACACAGCTCAGAAAGCTTACAAGTTGTGATGGTATTCTCCTGCCTAGAACTGAGTGCCGCCCCTCTAAAACTTTCATTTGCTAACTCTTCATGCAATGAAACCTCAGTTTGCGAGGTATGCAAAAAAAACTGCAAAGATGCAGACGAGCTAGAGCAACATTTACATCAACACAAAAACCTATTGAATCCAACCAAATGTCCATGCTGCCCTAATTCTTTCCATAGTCAAAAAGCTTTAAGGTATTTTAACCCCAATTTTTTTGGTGGCTTTTTTCACAAAATTTCTAATTTCAGTGCCCATCTGTTGGAACATCTCAACAAACTGCCGGCGATCACTCAGTTTCTGTCTGAAGCAGTAGTGTTTCCTGCAGCTTTGGACAGAACTCCAGAAATTAGAGTTGGGGGTGCTATTACTAGATCAACTGATAGCACAACTGTGCCTACAAAAAGCCATGCATGTGATCAGATGAGCCGTGATACGCAAAAGGTAAGTATGAAATTTGCATCCTCACCGTCCTTTCCTAAAAATTATCTTGAAAATTTTAGGAAAGCAGTGCTTCATGCGATATAGACTCTCAGCAGATGACTTGGAATCAATACAACGAACAAATTTCTATTAACGACACCGGATCCAGCTGTGAAAGCCAGTTGCAAGTAGTGTATAACGAAAAGACCCGAAAAGTCATTGTCGAGAATTCAGTAGATGGAGCAATCTTGAAAGACAAGTAAGCCAATATAACCTTTGTCCTCGGTAATGGCCTAGACTCTTTTCAGCCGTTGAAAAACTTGACAGTTGGTGACATTATGTGGGAGGGACCCTGACTGTGATCTGAGGAAATTTCGCCAAAATTTTTTATGCGTGTATTCTTGTAGAGCATGCCCAAATTCCATATGAATTTGGCTCCCCGCCTCTGAAAGTCAACAAAAATTTTAGGAATGATCCATGGGTCAGTTATAAAAAGCCATGATATGGGTATCGGGGGTTTTTAGAAATTTGGTGACCATTATACCGCTTTTGTGGACCTTCAGAGCTGGGGAGCCACATTTGTCAGGAACTTGGGCACGCTCTACAAGAATAGCAGAATTGTTTTTCACCGAAGTTTCGCCAGGGTACAGTCAGGGTCCTTTCCTTGCTATGAAGAAGCTACAGGAAATATAGATATTGCTCTAAAAATGTGAACTAAAGTCGAGCGGAGCTGCACTCTGGAGCTACACTCGGATCTTCAGAGTGCGGATTCGCTCCAGTTTGAACCTTTTTAAACAATTATGTACCTGATCAATAACTCACATTGTAGTGCTGTCTCTGAAATACAAAATGTCACCAACAACGTTTTTCAACGGAGGAAAAGAGTTGTGGGTGATTGTGAGCGATTCATGGCTTTATAGCCCAAAATAACCCATCTCAAATTTAGCGTGTATCAATGCATGAAGTGTTCGATCATAATTGCAAGTGATCATCACACCAAACTCCACTTGAAGGATTGCTTGGGTCTGGCAACACTGATGCAAGCATCTGCTTGTTTCAACAACAAATCTTTAAAACATGTAAGTGTTTGATCAATCTTGCGGTTCAAATTTAGTCAAAGTTTTAGTTGGTCCAATTGTTTGATGCATCAAATTTTGCATTCAACAGGATAAAGTGTGGCCTGTGTGCAAGCAGTCACTGTTCTATTGTGGCTCTCCAAAAACACTGTGCTTTGAAGCATGCGGTGTTCTGCAAGTTTATTGGGGGATCAGGTAGGATTTTGGAGTAAAGGAAAATTCTAATTATCGCCAATGATTAAACACCTTCTCCGTCAGCCTATTAATGGCCTGTGAAACTTGTTTGCTTCGGGAGCCCGCTTTTGTCAAAATAACTCGCTAAGTAGATTTTCTTCTAATAGGAGGACATGTCCAGTTATTTTTAACCCCGAAAATCGGAAAATTTCAAATTTGATCTCGAGATTTTGAGGTGAAAATCTAAAATAAAAGAGCGGAATCAGTAGAGCTCGTAGGAGTTAAGAAAACGCATATTTTCTTCGGACTGAGATATAGGTGCTCCAAGTCGAGGGTGTCCACTTGTTAGAGCATGTCCTCCTATTAGGATAAGTTTCACCTAAAAAGCGTTTAAGTCTGTCCTAACGGACAACTATCCAGACTAGATTGGTGACTATCGTGACCGTATCGGGACAATTTTCATATTTTATTCCGACAACCACGAGCGAGATTAATTTTGGATCGCCTTCCTGGACTAGAAAATAGTAAAGATAAATGACTAACCTCG
This sequence comes from Ditylenchus weischeri, assembly GCA_029231635.1. Taxonomy (NCBI): domain Eukaryota; kingdom Metazoa; phylum Nematoda; class Chromadorea; order Rhabditida; family Anguinidae; genus Ditylenchus; species Ditylenchus weischeri. The sequence continues at coordinate 80,375 of JAMRYI010000594.1, read as the reverse complement.
CTCAAAAGTCTCGGCTCACAAAGTTTGTTTGGCACCGCATCCAGCCAGGTGTTGCATCGGTCCTCGAAGTGGATTGTCATGCACATTCAGCCCCTTAGCAACCAGACCGGCATTCTGAGCAGACGAAATCTGAACTCCCTTTTATTCGACCACGTGAAGCACATCAGCGGACAAGGCGTGAGCGCTAGCTTCTTCATTCCAACGAGTAAAGCGACACAGCCATCTAAAAGGCATCAGCGATTTAAGCTAGAAAGAGAATGAAACTTTCCAGAATAACGAAGAGAAATATAATATCAGTATGAAATCTCGGTATGAAAATCGTCACCAATCAATAGTCACCAATCGATACGGTCACAATCGATAGTCACCAATCAAAATAGTCACCAATCGATATTTTCCTAACATACGCTGGCCTACCCTGCGCCTAAAGCTTCCCACAAGCAAAAAAGGTTGACTGCATATAATGGACCCTCCGAAGTAAGCAAGTGTCCAGACGTCCCCCATAGATCCCGGCGAGACTTACTGTGACCACGGCGTTTCTTTTTAGGCCGTAGCCTACACCTTAGGCTTATGCACATATTTTGGTATGCAATTAAAGGTTTCACAGCATACCAGGGTAACTCTACCAAGAGTAGTATCGATTTAGCACCACGCGTATACTTTATCAAATCTTTATTTCAGGCACAATCAAACATTATGGAGAATCTGTTCAACAAAAAGACTGGCTGACCTCCAAGTTTGATACAGAGCTTATGAAGTTAATCAAAACGAGTAAGTAAATGCTGTGTTTTTATACAACCTTTCAAAATTATGTATCCCTAGGTCCTTTACCACCCTGCAAGTCGGAATTCGACACTTTCAATGAAGATTACCTCACCTTTGAACATCCAGGAAGTAGATATGTGCCAGAAGAAGATGGAGAAGATCAAAGCTCTGTCTTCAGCTGCTCCGCTAATGAAAATCAAATCAAATCTCTATCCAATCGAACTGATAATCACTCCAATGGCCACACTCCGGAGCGCTCAAGCCAACAAGTGAAGATGGAGGTGATGGACGATGACTTTGAGGCTGCACCGCAAGCTAATGGCCATTGTTATGTTGATCAAGCAAAAAGACTAGAGATTTTACAGCGGGATAGAGTTACTCCCGACCATAGTAAATTTTTTGCGTGTAAAAACAGACAGAACTCAATTGGGAACTAATGCTGTTGGGCCCCCATGAAGGTCCACTTTTTCCAAATAATTTTCTTCTCAAAACACATATGTTTGTGCTTATTTGTGCTCACAGAAACACAACAGAATTCAAAAACTCCAACTAAAAAGTTTTGATCAAATGCATTTAAAGGCTTTTTCGATCAGTTTCAGCAGCCCAAACATGGTAAAATGCCCTAATATAAAATAGTTAACTTTGGTTCTCCAAGGCTAAAAGTTGAATTTTAGTCAAAGTTTTTTTGAAGATACCATTTGTGGTATGAAAATGAGCTGAAATTTTGGCGCTACTTCGATATACCCCCTTCCCCCAACTATGATATACCGTCCGAAACACACCAGACCCCTCACCCCCCCAAATTAACTTTTTTGGAGGTGGTCAAAAATAATTTTTAGGTAATAATTTAGCCATAAAAAACCAGAAAAAAAAATTTAAAAGGGACAAAGGGCTGTATTGGGAGGGGAAGGGACAAAATAGGGGCCACTTATTTAACATGGTTAGGCTTCTTAAAGTACTGATTATCTAATGGTTGAGACTTACCGTCAAACCCAGCAACTTGTGATGCAGGAAAAAGTATAAGCATTCACGGTGGGCCGCAGGGGGTCAAGCCCCGACGGTTTCAGATCCCTCAATTGATTATTTGTGGTTTGCTGTTTTCACTATCGTATGTTTTCGAATCCCGTGAAAGCATTGAAGTTGGAGCTTAGAGTAGAAAGATTGTTCTCTTAAAAAGTGTTGTTACTTCCAGATATCTTCATGAGTCCACCGAATTTGGTCAAAGTGAAGACGGAAGCGGTGGAATCTGGCGAATGCTTCACTCCTAATTCCAACAACATGCCTACTGAACAACCAATGTCTACACCCCAGGTGGATGGGCGTGTTTATTGCTGTTTCCTATGCGCTCAGCCTCAGGTAAATATTAAAATCATGACTTTTTAATTTTTTTTACACTAACATATAGCCCTGGATCTTGACTGTCTAATGAGCTACCACACTCAACTAAGTAATTTGAGGAATATTGAAATTTTACGATTTTTAAAGACCATGGTTATTTCGCGTAGCGGCATGTACAAACTTTGAATTTGTGTGAGGCACCTGTCTTTCAGACGGACCTTCAGCGCAAAGTGCGCCCCAACATTTTTTTCTTCTCAGTTTTTCTCAATATAGACATATTTTTTTTGATTAAACCGTATGATTGGCGTTGTTTTTTCTCGAACAATTTGGAATTTCCAGCTAGCCTTATTCTAGATACAGTCGACTCTCGATAATCCGCCACCCCTCTCAAGTTCGTTCCCGCCTCGGGTCCGACACTTTTTTACGTCAATTTTTGCAAAAATTTGCCGAATATGATTTGTCAGCCTGATGCAAAATATCGCAAGGATTCCGATTTTGAAGGTCATTTTTAGAAATGTTTAAATATTTGCTATCAAGACCCACGTCGATAACCCGCCACCCTGAAATTAGGGTGGCGGGTTATCGAAAGGCGCGGGTCTTAGCGGCAAAAGTTGTAACATTTTTAAAAATGATCGGCAAAATCAAAATCCTTGCGATATTTCGCATCAGGCTAACGAATCATATTCGGCAAAATTTTTCAAGAATTGACGTAAAAAAAGTGTCGGACCCGAGGTGGGTTATCGAGAGTCGACTGCAGTACATTTAATGCAAGTAGTTTCAGTCAAATACTCAGCAACTAAGCGAGCATTTTCTGAGCCACCCAGAACACTGGTCCAAATGCCCAATTTGTGTGAAGCAAGATGGCTGGGATAGGGAAGATTTTACCGGTAAAATGGACTTCTACAAGCACATGAAAACCGTTCATGTCAGGGTTCAGGTATCTAAAAATGATCTTTATTAGCAAACGAAAAATTATTTTTATTTGAGGACAACTTTGCCTATTGTTCTTTTTGCTGTTTCTCCATAACGGCCAGTCAAATCCAAGTGAGCGTAAATGCCATGATACGCCATATGGTCTACGAGTGCTTTGAATCGGGCATGTGCATGTTGTGTGAGGAAAAATTTCCTTCATTTAAGAACAGTGGTTTGGCTGAGGAGATTGTCGGTTTCCACCGACAAAAGGCGCATCGTTTGGTCTATGACAGGTTAGTATGCACAAGTACATGGAAAAGTGCTTATGGGCATCAAATTCAGTACGGTAAAATCTCTAATTAACAGCCCACCTGTTAACCGCAAGTAACTTGTTTGAAATGAGCTTTGAAAAGTGGGCCAGAAACCAGATATATGAACGGGCCGGTCCATCCGGGCCGTAATTCTCAAAATCCGCCACTGGTCGGGCCGCTAAAAGTATGGCTCGTGATCCTCACTAATAACGGGCCGGCTTTACTGTGCATAGGCCGCCAAAAATACGGGACTGCCAGAAACACACAGCAGGGATGGGGGTGGCTCATTAGAGAAAATACGTTATTGTGCTCCTATTACTAAAATTTGGAATTTTAGCGGCAAAAAACAAGTTTTAGCGGTAAAAAGGGACATTCAACAGCACAAAATGAATTTTTTATGAGGTCTTGAAGTAACGCAGATAGCGTTGCATAAAACAAATAAAATATTTGAGCAGCAAAAATTAGAATTTCGACGGTCGACGGCATAAATGGGAAAAATGGACATTACAAATAAATAAATTTATCTTTCAGACTAATATGTTCTGCATGCAAGACTGGATTCCATTCCCGCGATGTGTTTCTAAAGCACACCTGTGAAAAAAGCTTTTCGCTGTGAATGCAATCCCTCCAAATGTTTTAAGAAAGCTATCGATTTCTACAGCCATATTCGAGAGTCTTTGGAAGAAAAGGTAGGAAAAAGAGTCAAAAACACCAAGGCACTATTATAGTCCCCCCCCATACTCGAACTTTTTGAAAAGTGACCCAAAATCATCCCACCCCCAACTAATTTTTTTTTAAAAAAGCATTTCTAAACACTTTCTGTTGAAAAATTTTGAATTTTGTCAAAAAAAAATTGCCTCCCACCCCTAAGGGATGGGTGGTCATCTTAGGGTATTTTTCACCAAATTTTAGCTTCTTTCAAGTAAAATTAAGGCAAAAATGATATGTTTTGAACAGATTTCTACTTTCTGGGGCCTACTGCATATAGAAACTCTGGTATGCATGTTTTTTCATGCATGCAGAGTCACTTATTAGTGATTTGTTTCTGAGGTATGTGGGTGTGCGCATCTCAACCCCAAGCCCCCACGCACGTATCTTAGACATGATTCCGTGCAAGACTCTTGATCATACATGCATAAAGAGAGTCTTTTTGCCCAGCCCCAGCAAGAAGAATGTGATAAATCCACAAAAATGACCATAAAATATTCTAAAAAGACCATTTATCTATCAGGGATGAAAGGCAAAAAAAATTCACTCTTTCATTTTTAAATCAAAAACAGTTTAGAAATGTTTCTTCTATCGTGTTGAGCAGGAAACAAATGAGTTTAGGGGTGATTTTGGGTCACTTTTTGAAAAATCAGAGTATGGGGGGGACTATAAAAGTGCCAACACCAAAATATTTCTCGAAAGAATATAAATCACATCACATTTTCAGTTTTCGCACGCTCCAATCAAATCCCTAGTGGACGTCAAGCAACAGGATCGAAGAATCACTGCAAACCAAGAATATGAGAAAGTGTGCAAGGCTCAACTTGAAGCTTTGAAGCCTCAAGAACCAGAACAAAAACAGTCTGTGAAAGAGCAGGTGATACGCAAGATTAGGCAAAAGGTTGACACATCAACTCTGCCCAAAAAAGCTAAGAGGAACAGGCGGAGAATTAGAAAAAGAGTTCAGGAAGGTGGTTACTTGAGTAATTGTGTTTTATTCAATAAAAAAGTGTAAATTTGTAGATGTACCAGCTGAAGTTGCCAAAGTGGTCAACGAAATGGTTGATGTGGTGGCTAATGGAGCTATTCAAGCTCTGCTTTCCTCTAAAAGACATGGTAAATTAGGTGTTATAGCGTTGATTTTACAAAGTTTTGCAAGTAGAGTATTATTATGGATATGATTAAAAGCAGAGACAAAATTGCTTGAGGGGCTGGTTAGAGGATTCACATACAGTCAAACCTCGTTGTAGTGCGATCCCGATATAGTGCAAGTCTCGTTATAGTGCGAATGTTTTTCGGTCCCCAGAGGTCGCACTGTAACGAGGTTTGACTGTATATCGTATTTCCTCTAAATAACGCGCCCCTCAAATAAGACTTGAATTTGAGGTTTTCTATCTCGGAGCAAAAATTTACCGTATTTCCTCTAATTAGGGCACCAACCCTCACCCCGATTCAAAATCGTGTTTTTGGCATTGTGTTTTTAGCCCACTTTTTGATCACTCATTCTCTTAGGCAAGTTACCAACCATTTTTAGCTAGAAAGATGAGCTACTAAATGTGTGGTAACTTGCCTGGAGAGAAGTGATCAAAAGTGGGCTGCACAATGCCAACTGATTTTGAATCAGAAAGGCGCTAATTAGAGGAAATACGGTAACTGATTCCACGTTTTGAAATTTTGGTTAACACGGAAACCTGTGGCGACGAGATATTATGGTAGGGCCAATGTCCTAGACCATCATTTGGCAGAAACGTGACTCCCCTTTCTGTCCAAAAAAATTGACTCGCGTTTTTGACTCGCGTTTCGGCTAAAAAAACTAAATGTCTCACGACCCTGATATGTTTGACCCTTCTATTTTGCAGGAGCTGAGCATGAAAGCATGCTTGAACGGCGCAGCTCTTTCAAAAAATTCCGAAAAAACCCAGTGTGTGATGTGTGTGGCCAAAGGTTCAAAATAGCTTTTGAGCTGCTCGAGCACAAAAGAGCTGTGCACGACTTCCAGGACAATGTAACTCACTTTTTTTAACACTAAATAATTTGCAAAGTAGCTTTAAAAATTGCAGAGATTCCCTCTTCCGCTGGATGTGCAGTGCTACTTGTGTACTGCTTGCTGTCTGGCCTTCCAGACCATAGACGACTACTTGGAACACATGCGAGGACACAACCAGCTGACTGGCTGCAAAAAGTGCAGTGGTGTGGTGGGCAGTGATAATGATTACCACGCACACCATCCCATGCATTCCAATCCGATGCTGTCCATTTATGCATGCTCCATTTGCTGTATTCATTACGACAATGTAGACGTTTTGTAACAGAAAAAGTTTATTGAAGCGTTTTTTAATGGATAATCTGTGAAAAATGCCCGCTTACAGTCGAACCTGGCTAACCCGTCACCCCTGGGGACCAACTTGAGGTGATGGGTTACCCAGGGTGTAGGATTACAAAAAGCAAGTATCGATAAGAATCGTTTATTCGAGCAACTAACAATTCAACCACCCAAATAAGACGCTAAACAGTAGGGAAGAAGTCCTTGATCCTACTTTGCTTCTGCGACTTCCTTTGCTCTTGATAAAAGACCTCATTTAAGGCGTCGCTGTGATGAAACACAAAAGGTTAAAACAATTAGCAGAAATTTGAAAACTTTTCCGCAATATGCTAAGTGACGGCTTATCAAGGGTAATTTTCTTTGTTGATTGTGGACGGAGGGTGACGGGTTAACAGGGGTGACGGGTTAATGGGGGTAAGATTAGCGGAATTTCTTTCTCGGCCAACCAAATTTTTTTGAAGTGACGGGTTAGCGGGGTGACGTGTTACTGGAGTGACGGGTTAGGTTCGACTGTATTTCGTTAAAAATGCCCGCTAATTTTAATTTGGCATTTTCTTTTAACTTTTTGGGTTGTATTTTCAAATATTTATATATCATCGTGTAGCACAGGATCTGGGCTTTTTAACGAGCTATCAAACTCTATTGGACAGTTGCAGAAATATAGAGATTTAAGGGTTTGAATGAAGTAACTTTTATTTTTTATTTATTTTTTCAAACCCCTAAATTTTTTAATTTCTAAATTTATTCAGCAGAGTTTGATAGCTTGTTAGGAAGCTGAGATTCTGGGCTACACGGTAGTGCAAACAAAATTCGAAAATTGGAAAAAAATTAGCACAAAAAATTAAAGAGAATTGCAAATTTCACATTAGCGGGCATTTTTCACAGATTAGCGCGCAAAATTAAATGCCACCATTTTTTAATACAGTCAAACCTCGATATGGTGGCCTTCAGCTCAAGTTCGTTCCCGCCTAAGGTCCGACACTTTTTTTACCCCGATTTTTAGAGTCTTCTGCCAGTTCTGTTTTGACAGTCTGGTCCCAAATACCATAAGAATTTCGATTTCGCCGATCGTTTTTTAATAACTAAATAATGTTGCCATATAAAAAGCAAAACTTGAATATAACGCCACCCCTTTTGGAAAAACAGGTGGAGTTATACATATTTTTGATTTTCGTTATTGAAAAACGATCTGCAAAATCAGAATCATTACAATATTCAGGACCCAACTGTCAAAACAGAACTGGCAAAAGATTTCGAAAATCGGGGTAAAAAAAGCGTCGGACCTTAGGCGGGAATGAAGTTGAGGTGGGGGCCACCATATCGAGGTTTAACTGTAGTTTGTAAAGTAGTGATATGCCTGGATCGAGAAAAAAGTACGTTTGCGAAAGGGAAAATTTGATCAAAAGTCCTGCTCCCAAAATTTTTCTGAAAAGTCTTGATCCATCTCCCGAAAATTTTTTAACCAAAAGTCCCAGTACTGAAGTGGCATATACCGTATTTCCTCTAATTGTGTCAATATTCTAATAAGCCCACGCGTTAAAATTTTGGGTGTGTACCTCGGGGCAGATTAAATATTTTACAGCGCTTTTTATTGCATTTATTCAACTGCCACGAGTTCTACAAATTCCGCTTTTTGAATCATACTAAACCCCAACTAAACTCCAATTTTTAGGAATTCAACCTCATGTTCCACATGGCTGAGACTCACAAAACAGTGTTAGCTTATTTCTGCAAGCATTGTCGTACACTCAGCACTCACGGACCCACTATCATCGAACACTTCATCAAGTACAAATGCAGAAAAATGGTATCTCAACCACTTTGATCACATAATTTAGTCCTTTCTATCCAAATCCATTTCCAGCTGACCATAGAGTATTTGGGTCTGTGTGATGCAGCCCAAATCAAGTTCCAGCCCAAATCTTCGCACGACTATATTAAAAAGACCAAGCTGAGGAAGATGAAAATAGTAAAACAGGCCAAATGCTACCACAAGTGTTTATTGGCGAGAAACGAACCGTGGATTACTTGCAAGGAGTGCAACTGTCCGGTATACTTTTAGCGTTGGCCCTATCGCAGAAGCGGTTGCCAAAATTCGCCTTGGTCTGCCCTGTTGTTTTTTACACATTACACATTTTAATATTTTTATTTGATATGTGGAAAACACAGGAGCAGCAATACAAATAACAATAATGTGTGGAATAGAATTTCGTAATTATCAATGCGATGTATCATTGAAATACGCTCAAAGAAAATTTCCAGAACATTTTTCTTTTCGGCACTGCAATTAAAGCAAAGCCCCTATTCAAAGCAAATTAAAAAACAACAAGGGGACCAGGGTGAATTTTGGCAACCGCTTCTGCGATAGGACCCTTTTAGCGTAATATACATTATTGTATACTTATGTGGTCTTCCTTCAAAGTTCCCCAAGTATTTTCGTATGTAGCTTTTGTATGGTGACTTAAAAACTCCTGCATATTCATAAAACATTTGCCAACCCAAAACGACCACACAGAAAGAGTGCCTATAAATTAGCCAAATTTCAAACAGTCATAGCTTTTTTTCTTGACACGACCTCGAAATTCTGTTTTCACAGGTCGACCACCCTTGAAGCTTCAGGGACTTGCTGAATTTAAGCGACTAGGCCCAGGAACTTGTTTAAAAAAGCCTCACTCGAGCAGTGGGCAGGACTAGCCAGAATTTTTTTGATAAAAAATGACCCGGGCCAAATCTGCTTGAGCCTGATATTGTGGGTGTTTTCGTGTTTTCGACATTGTATAGCAAATAAACTTGGAACTCCAGATAAGAAAGCCCATAAAGACATGATTTCGAGATCGCGTTTGCAAAAAGTTATGACCGTTTGAAATAGCCCACTCCGTACATACTTTATACCGTACAAACCCATAAGGAGGGGGTTGGGGGAGGTGGGTTATTTATGACCCACAGTCCTTCATACAGGAACTAACAAAAAAGTTCAGATTCCGTTGTCTAAATGGAGGAACGCTTTCGATCGCGACGGTAAACTGGTAAGTTGATAAATCTTCGAATGACCGACCCCACATTTCTTGTTTTAGACTACAACCAGAGCAAATGACGAGCCAGGAATTGTGAACCCGAAAGCCAATTTCCGACGGTTGATCAATCTGAATAAGCTTATAAAAATGGATGAAGAAAAAGCATTGGTGCATGAAGAACTTCAAGACCTGCCGGGAATTAGTCAAGCCTTGTTTTCGGAGGTCAACAGCGACGGCCTACCTATCCAACCAGAAAAAGAAGCCGTAGCAGTTGCTAGAGATCGTCTCATGCAAGGCACTTATCTTCGCCAGGTAAATTGGGGAGCATAGTTGCAGTTTGGGGTGTTTGAGGTTTTGTTCAGGTTTCTCGACCCGTTTTTGTCATTTTCGCTGATATAAAAACTGTTATAAGAACCAATGTCGAATCAGTTCCGTTTTTTCGCCTCGGTTACCCTGCTGCATGATTTTTAAGAATGCGCAGGAGTTGGCCAGCGTACGCTAGGACGGACTCAAACATATGTTAGACTCATGTTTGAGTCCGTTCTAATATACTCTAGCCAACCCTTGCCTAAGCCTGGAAAATCACAAAACACAGCGGAGGACTAAGGCAAAAACGGAACAGATTCGACACTAGGGCCTTATAAGGTTACAGAATAATTTTCTTTGACAACAATAGCAATAAGTACTGTTATGTAAAAGTACTTAACCTCGAGGAACTGTGCTGTTTCCGCTGCTTTATCAATGAACTATCGAAACTGCAAATTCCTTTTTAGTTTTTTTTATTACGTAGTACCCAACTAACCCACTTATACTACGTGATAAAAAATTAGGTTTCGGCCCTCTGATATAAAAGAAGTTCTAACACCTTGCAACTCCATGGGAACCAAGTTTTTATAAAGTGATTTGTAAAAAAACAGCATTTTCAGACGAATTCAGCCTATAACCTGGCACAGCCAGTGTCTGCACGCCCAGTCATAGGCCCACTCAAAGTGTTTCCCAACCAAAAGATGCTTGTGGCCCGAAAATATCATATACCCGACTCAGTTGCCAAAGAGAGCTCTCCCATTGAAAGGAGACAGCCTGAAGTGGTGATGCAGCGACCTATGCATTATCCTGGAGCTAGTGGTTTACATCATCCAGGTACCTATTTCCTCTAAAAAGCCCCCCCCCTCTAATAAGGCCCCCCTCCACTTTGAGGACCTATATCTCAGCCCAGAGTCAATTTTTTGCAAAGCTGTTTATTGCATTTTCTTAACTCCCACGAGGTCTACGGATTCCGCTTTTTAGATTTTTAATTTTTATCCAAAAATCTCCAGATGGACCTCAAAATTTCCCGATTTTCGAGGGGTTGAAAAATAAGGCCCGGGGGCCTTATTAGAGACAATACGGTAGGTCATTCAAATTATTTTATTGCTACAAAATAACTTTTCCAGACGAAATGGAGTACTTGCAGTCAAAAGCAGGGCCAAGCTCTTCAATGGCTCCTCAATTTGATAGAAGAGACTTGCACATGTTCCGAGGAGGACTCAATTCTCGCCAAAAATTGGTATATTTTGTGATGAGGTGTTATTATTGGATTGATGCATAATTTCTTAGCGTTTTTAGGTTCAATTTTTTTTATTTCCTATAGCGATTGTTTTGGCACTATGTCATATGCTAAAATATGTCTGAAGAAATGCCCCTTCTTTCTGTTCAAAAAATTCCAGCTTTTGCAAAAATGGCACTTCAGGTGTATTCTTCTATACCATTTTAACAAAGGCTTTAATGCTACTAAAACTGCCGTTTCAATCAACAATGTTTATGGCGACGGATTTGTGGGTGAAAGCACCACCCGCAAGTGGTTTGCCAAGTTCAGAGCAGGAGATTACAACTTGGGAGATGCCGAGCGAAGTGGAAGACCTGTTGAGTTTGATGGAGATCGCTTGAGAGCTCTTATTCTTGAAGATCCTGGTCAAACCACTCGTGAGTTGGCGGAAAAACTTGGCTGTGACAAGTCGACTATTGCTAGGCATCTGGACAAAATGAATATGATTCAAAAAGAGGGAGCCTGGGTGCCAAAAAATCTCTCCCAAGCCAACAAAGACTCGGCTGTGGAAAAAGTTGTTGTAGGAAATAGAGAAATTTGAATTGAAAAAGCTACAAATTTATGCATTAGACTAGAGTTGTCTGATTGGCAGGCCAATAGCAAATCAGCCAATTGGCCAAATTTTAACCAAATTTCAAAAATATTGGGATATGCATCTGCCCAATTTTTACTTACCGGCGAATTGTTTTGGCCAATTGGCCGTTTCACAACCCTATATCAGACCGATGAAGAAACTTTTTTTTTGAAAAAGACATATTTCAGATGCCCCGAGTGCTCAGGAGAAAAGCGGCAGCTAATCTGGACCAAGCCCTATTCGAAGCTAGGCACTCAAATCCTGCTCTGCACATAAGGCAAGATGGGCCAAGTACTTCAGCTGCTGGCTCACCGCAATTTGGAAGCAACAGGCAATACGTAGGTTACCTCACTTATCAAAACTACACAAGATTACCGTAATTCCTGGATTTATTTGTTTTTAGCATTGTGTTTTTGACACACTTTTTGAAGACTGCTCTCAGGCACATCACCCCCCATTTTGTAGCTCATCTCACTGACTACAATTTGAGAGGTGACTTGCCTGAAAGCAGTTTTCAAAAAGTGGCTCAAAACTAGGGTTGGTAAATAACATGTCATTTTCAAAAAGTGTCATTTGTCATGTCATTTTGTGTCATTTATTCTAAATAACAATTTTATTTAGATAGACCAGGGTATCGATCTCACATTTCTTTTAAAGAACTTTTTGGCAAAAAAAAGACATTTAGACCCTTTTGGAGGAAAAGAGACCGTTTATTTAGTGCTTGTTGTCGTTTTGAAGCGAAATTTTTTTTTCGACTAAAATTTTAAAAATAAAAAAATCTTCGCCTCAAAAAGGACAAATCCTCAAAATCGAACACATCAACATCATATTCTTCATCAACAGCAGTAGTTTTTTTTAAATTGCTTATTAAGATAGTTCTTCTTCTACTTTTTCCACTTTTAGCTCCTTTCTTGCTGATGCGGATTTCAATAACAATACCACACCACGAAAAATTAGGCAGAACTTTTTTTTGCAGCTGATCCCTTCCCGCCCTTTTTCACGCCTTTCTGCATTGATCTCCGTTTTTTTGCAGGTGATTTCCCGCTTACGCAGCTGATTCATTCATCATTAAATCAGCTAAAAAGCGTGAAATCAGCTGCTAAAAGACGAAAAATCAGCTGAAATAGACGTAATTCAGCTGCAAAAATAAGGTGTGCTCCAAAAAATACTGTGGGAATACAATTTTGAAATGACACATTTTTAGTTATTTGTCATTTGTCATTAACCAAGCCTAGTCAAAACACAATGCCAAGAAAACGATTTTGAATTAGGGGGTGGCGCATAATTTGAGAAAATACGGTATATAAAACAATTTTAGGTAAATGAGACGTCCAGCGAGTCAGACGAAGAGCAAGACATCATTTTCGAAGATCAAGAACCTCCTCGCAAAAAGCTGATGCCATCAGGGCCTGTTCCTGTGTTCCGCCCTCGATTTAGTCCGGCAGTAAATGGGAAACCATTCATTGTGCTGTCCCCGAGCACCTGTCAAAGAAGGACACAAGCAGCGAAAATGCCTCCAGTAGTAGTGCTCAAGCCAGTTTATTCAATACTAGGAAATGAAGAGGATGTCAAGAACAAGATCAACTTTATGAAAGTGATGCCGGCCACAGAATTGTACTTATGTGTTACCTGCAACACCACCAGTAATTGTCAATTGGAGGCGGTGGTTCACCAGTTTGAAAAGCATGCAATCAAAGGTTATTTTAGGATTATAGGTTTATAAATTGGGCAAAAAACTTGGAACATAACCCTGAATCTCATATAAATTTTGAGTGATCATGTGTTTGTAAATTGATTTGATTGAATTAATCATAAACAGAACGCGTATTCACAAGCTAATCAAAAATTTTCCTGGCGACCACCATGCCGGTATTACGACAATTAAATTGTTGAAATTGAGGCGAAGCCTTAGACGCAGGGTGGGCCAACGCCGGCAGGAAAAACCCGTGATTTATATAAAACGCCTCAATTTAAACGTTTTTTATTTCTGACTTTGGGTGGTTACATGTTTTTTGCCGTTGACTATTTTGTTCCAAGTGACCCCGAAGGCCACCGACTCTTTCTGACTCCAAATGAGACCCACATTAACTGTAAAATTTTTCGCGTAATATTAGGTTGTGTCAAAAGTTCTGTCGTTTTTGCCTTGGTCCCCCTGATGTATTTTAGCGCAATGTTCATCATTTTTAAAGCTCAGTAATTCATTTTTGTGACTTGCATGTTAACCTCTGTACTGTTTTATTGTTTCCAGATGGACATCAATCATATTCGCCATATTCGTCGTCATATTCGGATATCGATCGTTTCTTCTCTTCCAAGCCGGCTGGATTTTACGTCAAGGGGATCTCTCGCTTACAAGAACGCTGAGAAAAAGTCAATTACAGGGTTGTTGGAGTTAACCACAGGGTGTACCCTGTTGACAACTCCAACCCAACCCTGTTGTTGGAGTTGATACTTTGTTTCGAATAAAAACTTGTTTTGGGCTGTGTTTGAAACTTTGACTGGAAAACGATAGAACTTATGACACAACCTAATATATGATGAATTCTACAGTTAATTCCGTGGACCACATCCTGATTCAGAATGAGTAAGTGACCATTTGGAGTCATTTTGAAAAAAAAGTCGACGGCACAAACATGCTCACCGCCTGCCCAACCCAAAAAAATTGACTAGGATTGTCGAGTCAAGTCAAACTCGAAATTTTTGAGTGGAGTGCTAGACTCAAAAAAATTAAATACTCGATCACCCTAGCCTCAACATAAGACCAGCTCTCTGGGCTAACCATCAGTGGTCATATATCTAAGGTGGTCCTATATGGAAACTTAAAGTGTGCTCGAAATTTTCTGCCGAGCCATTCATTTCTTTCAAAAATCTAAACTCACTTTCAGATATTAAGTACAATCTGAATTGTCCGGTATGCCGAGAAAACTTTTCCGACCTTTCACTCTTCTACGCACACATAGCTCAACGGCCTGGACATTTGTTTGAACAATCCAAATGGTTTGATCTTTCTTGTTCTTCATGCCACAATTTTTACATAATACTCATAAATTTCTAGGTGCAATTTCCGCTTCCGAGATTCCAGTAGCGTCAACAAGCACAATTTGGAGCACGAGAAAATGTAACACTTCACTGGCTTCTTGCGTAGTATCTATTAAAATAGTTGCAGGCAACTTTCACAAACCAAGCAACAAAGTTGTGGGGGCATCAAATGCTGTGGTTTGTGTGGATCAGTCAAGGATTGGTGGGTGACCCAACTACCTTCAAGCCAAACTATCATTGATCACACTGCTTTCCACGGCTTTGAGACCATGAATGTGTGCAGGATATGTGACAAGCCCATCAAAAAGGACATGAAAAACGTAGATTTTTCAAGATTGGACTTAACTGTTGGATAGGGCCAGTTTCTCGGACTAAAATCCCCACTCAGATATGACAAAAAGCGTCATGGTGCTTTAACGTTTCAGCGATTTTCTATTCTCTATTCACCTTTAGGTCCCCTTTTTCCCCATTGGTCCCCTCTTTGGTTTTTGTAAGATGAAATGTAGGTAAAATTAGTTGAAGTTTGATAGTTCCTTAGAAAGCTGAGATCTTGGGCTACACGATAATGTTCAAAGTTTTAAAAAATTCAAAAAATGTAGAGAAAAATGCAAATAAAAAATTAGCGGGCATTTTTAAGAAATTAGCAGGCAAAAATAAATACCACCCTAAACACAATGCCACAAAAAAATCTTTTGAAAAAAAGCACGAACTTTTCGGACGACTTCATATGAAAAGAATCGCTCAAACGTTGCTTTACCCTCAAAGTGGTTGCACCATAGGCATCGAACTCGAAGTGATGCTGTGAATTGCCGGTAATACTGCAAATTATCCATCTCTTTTCAGCACTTCCAAAACAGCCATTTGTGTGTTGACTTTGAGAACCCGACCAACTACAAGTTCGAGTGCAAAACATGCAAAAGAGAGCTGCCCAAGGACCAACTGGCTGAACACTTCCAAATAAACCATACGGTTAGTTACGGTGACAAGTATAAAAATTATTTACAAAGATTATTTTTTAGTACACTCTGGTCGAGTTTGTACCTGGAAAGAGGGGCGCAACTTGATGATTACAGCCAAACAAGAGCTTAATAGAAGATTCTTTCCGGAGAGCAAGTGAAGCTGGCATATATTTAGCAAGTGAAGCTGGCATATTTGTAAATAGTGAATAAATGAATTTTCAATTGGTTTAATTTTGGTAGAAAAAGTTTAAAAAAAAATTCTCTTCATGTTGTAAACAGGCTGTGCAAAATGCGAGATTTGTGCGAAAAGCATACATAAGCAATAAGATTCGCAGCGCCCCTTGGGAATCCCCAATCCTACGTTCCCCGCACATTTTTCGACAACTGTCCAGGGGTGTGTGGTATTCAGGTGGATTAGCAGAGCTTTGCATCAAAAGTAACTCGTAATCTACTCGACTCGTTTCAGACTGGCCGAGTAAGTTCACTTACTTTTAATCTACTGACTCTACTAACCTATCTGGATATGACCCCAGGGGGAGATTTGTGTTGTATTGGGTATTAACATAAGTTCCAGGAACGCTTGTATGACTATTTTTTGATGAAATTTTTAAAATTTGATCTTTATGAGTCATAAAAATCAAATTTTTCAAATTTCATAAATTATGACTAATAATATTTTGTTTATAAATTAATGTTTCCCGCCAATTAATGGCTAGAAACCCCAAATATCCCTGATTTTTCTAAGTGGTCTACTCTAGAGTTGGGATATTCGCGCGAATATTGAAATGGCCGCGAATATTCGCGGACATTCGCGCGAATATTCGGAATGTTCGCCAATATTTGCGAATATTGTCTTACTACTTTTGCAAAACTGTGCTACAGTTAACTATCCCAATACAGTCAACTCTCAGTCAACAGTACAGTCAACCATCACAATACAGTCAACAATACATTGTCTTACTACTTTTGCAAAACTGTTCTACAGTTAACTATCCCAATACAGTCAACTCTCAGTCAACAATACAGTCAACCATCAAAATACAGTTAACAATACATTGTCTTACTACTTTGCAAAACTGTGCTACAGTTAACTATCCCAATACAGTCAACTCTCAGTCAACAGTACAGTCAACCATCACAATACAGTCAACAATACATTGTCTTACTACTTTTGCAAAACTGTTCTACAGTTAACTATCCCAATACAGTCAACTCTCAGTCAACAATACAGTCAACCATCAAAATACAGTTAACAATACATTGTCTTACTACTTTTGCAAACTGTGCTACAGTTAACTATCCCAATACAGTCAACTCTCAGTCAACAATACAGTCAACCATCAAAATACAGTTAACAATACATTGTCTTACTACTTTTGCAAAACTGTGCTACAGTTAACTATCCCAATACAGTCAACTCTCAGTCAACAATACAGTCAACCATCAAAATACAGTTAACAATACATTGTCTTACTACTTTTGCAAAACTGTGCTACAGTTAACTATCCCAATACAGTCAACTCTCAGTCAACAGTACAGTCAACCATCACAATACAGTCAACAATACATTGTCTTACTACTTTTGCAAAACTGTTCTACAGTTAACTATCCCAATACAGTCAACTCTCAGTCAACAATACAGTCAACCATCAAAATACAGTTAACAATACATTGTCTTACTACTTTTGCAAAACTGTGCTACAGTTAACTATCCCAATACAGTCAACTCTCAGTCAACAGTACAGTCAACCATCACAATACAGTCAACAATACATTGTCTTACTACTTTTGCAAAACTGTTCTACAGTTAACTATCCCAATACAGTCAACTCTCAGTCAACAATACAGTCAACCATCAAAATACAGTTAACAATACATTGTCTTACTACTTTGCAAAACTGTGCTACAGTTAACTATCCCAATACAGTCAACTCTCAGTCAACAATACAGTCAACCATCAAAATACAGTTAACAATACATTGTCTTACTACTTTTGCAAAACTGTGCTACAGTTAACTATCCCAATACAGTAGCGGACAAAAATAATGTAACACCTGTACAAAAATCTAAGTTTTGGTAAAGTTCTAGTATCTCCTGGCAAAATTTTGTCCGGCAAAAACATTTTAAGTGTATTTTTAAGCAAGGAACATGATTCTGCAAAAAATTCATTCTTGAGGGCACAATTTCATTCTACAGCCACTTTTTCACGACTAGTCCATTTTTGGGCCGGACAAAAGTAATGTAACACCTTTGATTATCCCGTAAAGAGAAAATGTGAAGCAACAAATAATTGAAATCGCTTTATTCAACACTAATATTTCGTCGCAAACCCTTTGGACGCAACAACAGCAGCACAACGAGCAGGCATGGAGTCAACCAATTTCATTAAAACATCCAAACTGATTTTCTTCCATTCTGCACAAAGAGCCTTGAACAAGTCGCTTGTCTTCGAGTAGGTGCGTGCGAATTTGCCGATCCAGATGCTCCCACAGGTGCTCGATAGGATTTAAGTCCGGACTCTGCGACGGCCACTTGAGAACCTCCACGTTATTGTCGATGAACCACTTCTTCAGGAGCTTGAGGCGTGCTTCGGGTCATTATCCTGCATGAAGATCCAATCGTTTGAGAG
This sequence comes from Ditylenchus weischeri, assembly GCA_029231635.1. Lineage (NCBI taxonomy): Eukaryota > Metazoa > Nematoda > Chromadorea > Rhabditida > Anguinidae > Ditylenchus > Ditylenchus weischeri. The sequence continues at coordinate 62,218 of JAMRYI010000594.1, read as the reverse complement.
GCAAGTAATGGCGTGCTCAATCATGTTGTCGTCCAGAATGCCCTTGTACATCTCAGCGTTCATTTTGCCTTCGACTCGAACCAGCGGACCGACACCATCCTCGAAAAACAGCCTGAAAACATCAACAAAAAATGCAAGAGGAAAGTTAAAAACCGAAGAAAATACCCCAAACCATAACTGACCCTCCTCCATGTTTGACAGTGGGAACCTGGTACTTTGATCATTTCTTTTGCCACGCGGACGTCTGACATAGCGAATGCCGTCGGATGAGAAGAGATTGAACTTTGATTCGTCGCTCCAGAGCACCCTTCCCAGTCGGCCACTGACCAGTCCTTTGAGCGTGTGCGAACTTGAGACGTTCCTTCACATTCTTTTCGAGATCCACGGCTTCTGGATGGACGAGCAGCAGGAGATCGGCTCTTCTGAAATAAAGCTTGTTCACACTTTTTCCGACAAAATTTGGAGCTTACTTGAGAATTCTTCTGGCTGTGCGCGTGCTTATTCCGAGACCCAGACGTTCATTTGCATGCTTGGTAACATCAGTGGCTGTCTTCAAAGGATCCTTTTGACGATTCGAACTAAGGCTCTATCACTTTTCTCACTTGACTTGCGCGGACGGCCACTACGAGGCATGTTTGCGAAGTTTCCGGTTGATTTGAAGCGCTTGGTGACTCTCGAAACCATTGCATTGCTCACACCAAATAAAGACGCGACCTTCCGAGTTGACATACCACTATCCGATGCTCTTTGATAGCTTCTCTGGTCTGCACAGGCTGATTCTTCTTGTTTACCATCTTCTAGAGCTAAAACAACTTTTTGTAAAGGCGACAATAACAAAGAGGTGAGCGAATGTACAAAAATCAAGGGTGTTACATTACTTTTGTCCCCAAAAATGGACTAGTCGTGAAAAAGTGGCTGTAGAATGAAATTGTGCCCTCAAGAATGATTTTTGCAGAATCATGTTCCTTGCTTAAAAATACACTTAAAATGTTTTTGCCGGACAAAATTTTGCCAGGAGATACTAGAACTTTACCAAAACTTAGATTTTTGTACAGGTGTTACATTATTTTTGTCCGCTACTGTACAGTCAACTCTCAGTCAACAGTACAGTCAACCATCACAATACAGTCAACAATACATTGTCTTACTACTTTTGCAAAACTGTTCTACAGTTAACTATCCCAATACAGTCAACTCTCAGTCAACAATACAGTCAACCATCAAAATGCAGTTAACTCTTAGTCAACAATACAGTTGTTTTAATGTTCGCACTGCGAACATTGCTCCCGAATATATTCGGATTGGACAATCCTAGTCTACTCAATTAATACATGTTTGCTTAGTGTATGTTATTATATAAATGACACAAATATAATATAAATGACACAAAAAATACAAGCTTAGTTCACAAAACATTGATATTTTAGAACAATTTTAGTTTAAAAAAATAATTTTGTTAGTTACTCTTGAGTATGCCAAATAAGTTATTTCCTGGCAGGGTTTTGTCCATAGAGAAGAATAAATCCAAAAACATTTTCTTCCATTGCTCAGGTCCTATATTTGGCAGGGCATTGCCCTTGCTGTCCTAAATTAATTGACTTTTTAATTAGGAAGTAGGGTGGCAAGTTAATGCTCACAATAGCGAAGGCCTTCCAGGCTTCCACGCACTCCTGGTAGGTATATCCGTAGATCGACATACCATCCACGTACTCAATCAAATCCACCACACCATCTCCTAAAATTTTTCATTGTGTTATGAACTCAGTAATTACCGTATTTTCTCTAATAATATTTTCTCAAAATCGTGTTTATGGCATTGTGTTTTTGACCAACTTTTGAAGACTTTTTTAGGCAAGCTGATACTCATTTCACTGCCTACAAAATCGATAATAAATTGCCTAACAGAAGTCTTTAAAAAATGGGTCAAAACACAATGCCATAAACACGATTTTGAACGAGGGTTGAAGCTTATTAAAGAAAATACGGTGAGTTAACGTTTCCGGTTTTTCTTTCAAATGAAAAAAGCCGGAAAAAAGTGATTTTTTGAAAAAAATTGCCTTGGTCTCCTCTGATGTTTTGAAACGTTGCTTATTGGCGTTTTTTACGGTTTTTCAGATAGCTCATATAGTCAATTTTTTTAAATAGTCATTTTTCTTAATTTTGATTATAGGAAGATCTGGGTTAGTACTTTTTCAGCCAAATTAGTCGTGTTTGCAGTGTAAAAAATACTAACCCCGATTTTCCCATAATCAAAATTAAGAAAAATGACTATTTCAAAAAATTGACTATATGAGCTATCTGAAAAACCGTAAAAAAGTATATGAGCAATAACTATCTCAAAAATTCATTGACCAACGAACAAGTGATTCAATGTGTTGAAATATATTTTATTCAAAAATAAATTCAATTTTTCAGCAAATGAAAATGGGAACCAAATTATATAGCTCAAAGTTTTTGTTGAAAACGCCAATAAGCAAGGTTTCAAAACAACAGGGTGGCAAGGCAATTTGTTTCAAAAAAAATCACTTTTAGCTGTTCCGGTTTTTTTTTTCAAATGAAAAAAAAACCGGAAAAGTCCCTTTCCCGAAAATGCGTTAGGAAGTAGAAGATGTGGACAAAAATCAGACCAGATCGAGATTAGACCGACTCAGACCATGCCTCGAAAATCAGCTGAGCGATCAAACTTTTTTTCTGATTCTAATAAACCTTTTCCTGCAAAATTTTGACCCCAAATTCAAAATTTGTCTAATTTGAAAAATAAATTGTAATATTCGTCTGATCTGATCTAGTGATGGTCTTTGTCAACTGGGTGGTAGGGAAAGCAGGTGAACAATACCTGACACATCGAACAACTTAAACATAAAGTTCTGGTACTCGTTGAACCACTTTGGCTCGCTCTGATTCTTCACCTCAATTTTCTGAAAATTTAAATTTTTGGTGTTTTTGTTAGACTTGAATTAGCGTGGCCTATTCTTCGGAAACTAAAATTTTTTCGATGAGTAACACTAGATGTCTTGCTCATTTTCCTAACACTTTTCGTAAGTTTTTGAGGCGTTCTAAAAAGGCACATCTTGTCACTTTTGGGTAGAGACTTTTAATAGAAAAGCAAAGTTTGAAATGTAGAGCTTGTAAGCTAAATAGACGGCTAAAGTTCGTTTTCCGGTAATCTCCCAAAATCGTATTTTAACCACTTTTTAAGACGTTTTAGCCACTGAAACGCACAGAAAACGTGTTTTTAGGTGGCGGAAAGGCATTTTCAGAATTTTTTTTCTCGAAAAAATCAATTTTTGACTAAAAAATCATTCTCTTCGTAAATGTTGTGGTGTGTGGTCGAAGAAAATGACAATTTTGGAAAATGTCTTTCCGCCACCTGAAAACCCATTTTCATACGTTTCACAGCTTGAAACGTCTAAGAAAGCAGTCAAAACACAATTTGGGAGGTTACCGGATAACAATTCCGCCAAATGGACCCCAGGTATTCAAACTGTGGCAACCTACTCAGACCCTGGTCACCTTCCATATTTCAGATAAATTTTAACACGGAAAATACCAGACCTTGAGCAAATCGACCCACTCTTCCATGGAAATCAAATTATCATCATCCGAGTCAGCCAGTTTGCAAAGACCCTGCCAAAGAGCTTCCATAGATTTACGAGCATATGCGTATGCCACAGACTCAGCACCGTAAACATCTCTTATTCGCTGCAACAACAAAAAATCATATATTTTTAAAGAAGTACCCTTCAAAAATCTGAAATCAGCTATTTTATTTTTAATTGATACTTTTTTGTTAGAGCTCTTTTCTCCCAAAGCCCAGCGTGGTCCTTCACATTTTTTTTGTATGAGTTTATCCACAAAGTACGAAAAGTTAAAAAATTAACTAGAAAAAACCAATCGAAAAATTCCCCAATATTGTCGACTCTCGATAACCCGCCACCCCTCAAGTTCGTTCCCGCCTCGCGTCCAACACTTTTTTACCTCAATTTTTGAAATTTTTTGCCGAATATGATTGGTCAGTCTAGTGCAAAATATCGCAAGGATTCTGATTTTGCCGATCATTTAAAAATGTTAAAACTTTTTCCACCAAGAGCCACGCCTCTCGATAACCCACCACCCTATTTTGAAATTAGGGTGCTGGGTTATCGAGAGGCGCGGGTCTTAGTGGCAAATAGTTTTAACATTTTTAAGAATGATCGGCAAAATCGGAATCCTTGCAATATTTTTTACTAGGCTGACGAATCATATCCGGCAAAAATTTCAAAAAGGTAAAAATGTCGAACAAAAAGAACGTGAAGTCGACAATAATAATTGATTATTTACTGGTTTAACTGTAATAGAATAAGGCTGGAAATCTCTATATAGTATTTGGGACGGGGAACGTCTGTCGCCAATTTGAGTACATGTTTGGTCACAAAGGAAAACTTTTTTTAGTGTAATATTTTTATTTGCATATATATACTCATTCGAAAGCTCTTTTATTGGCGGAGGACCTTTCGCAATTAGATTTGAAAATTGTTGTGAAAAAATTGAGATTTTGCTCCTTAAAGTGAAAAGTGGATTTATATTTGAATTTCAAAATACGATATAGGCGCCGATAGGCTCCTGCTGTCCCTAGTGATAAAGTAAAAAAGGCGATTTCAGATTTTTATAGAATATTTTTCAATTCAATTCTTTTCTTATGGTCATATATTTTGGTGTTATTATTGTTTTTTTGGACATCTGGCTCAACATATGTCTCGCACAATTTCTGATCAAATTTTTATTTTAGCCAATAAAGCCGTAAAATTTCATCTAAACAAAAAAAGCGAAAAAAAAGCTGTTAATCCCTAGAAAAATGTGATTTCTCAATAGTCACGTTTTGCGCAATTTACATGTGTCACATTTATCCTCCCACATCTTGGGATGCCCAGGTTTTTTGTTGAAAAAGATCTTTTTAAATTAAATGATGTTGGATGTAATGGTGTGTTTGTTGTGGTATTTCTCAACACATCTATATCACCTACTAGACCAACAACAAAAGAAACTTGAGATGTCAACCACATTTTCTCACTCGAGACTTTGTAAAAGCTTTTGCTCCCACTGAAAACGGGGAATTTACAAATTGTGAGTTTGTTAGTAAATGAATAGATTTTGAGTGAAAAGTTGACTTACTCTAACAACAAGGTAGAAATCGCCCCAGTCCTAAACTTGATGAAATATCGATTAGATCAAAAAATATCAATCTATGTATTTCAAACCATTTGGCGCGAATGGTTCCTGTCTAAAACTGAATTTATAAAAACAAAAAGACACAGTATAGGTATTTGATGAGGCAATACTTTTTTCAGTCCCAAATTTACTTTTTTCTGTCCCAATTTCCCGCCAAAATATATTTGGGACAGAAAAAGTATATTTACGACAATAAAAAGTATTGCTTTATTTGATGGACTGTTCAGCAGTGCTGGTCCCTATGAATTTTTGGTTTGCCGTATTTTATCTAATAGAAGCCCTAGGGCTTATATTTTTCGAATCTTCGAATCTTCAAAAATAAGACTTCGATTTCGAGATTTTTGGGTAATCAAATAAAATTTAGATAGTGAAATCGGTAGAACTCGTGGTAGTTAAGAAAATGCAATAAACAATAGCTTTTTTTTAAGATATTTACTTTGCCCAGAGATAAAGGTAAAGAAAGGAGGTTTACCTGAGGTAAAAAGTGGCAGGGGACTTATGTCTCAAGAAATACGGTGGACCTAACTACGGACCTAACTATTTAACCTAATTATATTTTCGATTCTTTTACAAGAAGAAGGCAAGGTAGGCTCTAAAGACAAAAAAGCGCTTTTTGGAGGGAGTTTCATACCAATTTTCGGCCGAATATAAACGCAGTCGCACAAAATACAAAAATTGAAAAAGTGTCCGAGTCATAGGTTGCACCGACTCGGTGTACCGAGTCATTTGTTGTACCTAGTGGGGAAATTTGGTTGGGGAAATTCAAATCGGGGAAAATTCAGATTCAGATTTTCCCCAATTTGAATTTCCCCACTCTTCTCCTGCCCTAAAAAAGTATTTTTGTAGCAAACAAAACTAATTGTCTTTCAAAAAGTGGTTAAAAAAATCGTTGGACAATTTTTTTAATGTTCGTTTTTGGCACGCCAAAGATTGGGCCATTTCAAATTGGGCCCCTTCAAATTGGGCCAAAATCAAATTGGGCCAATTCAAATTGGGCCCCTTCAAATTGGGCCAAATTCAAATTGGGCCAAATTCAAATTGGGCCAGTTGAAAATAGGTTTGCTATTTCTGAACAGTAAAAATTGTAAAAGGGTAAAATCGAACAAGTGATTACATCCGTTAGCACCATTCAACTGAAATCAGTCAAAATAGTGGCCCGATTTGATTTTGGCCCAATTTGACTGGGCGCAATTTGATTTCGGCACGATTTGAATGGGCCCGATTTGATTTTGGCCCAATTTGACTGGGCGCAATTTGATTTCGGCACGATTTGACTGGGCCCAATTTGAAATGGCTCAATCTTTGGCGTGCCCGTTTTTCGCTTAACTCAATAGAGTCAATTTTCAAATTTTTTAAACGGGATTTTTAAATGTTCTAATGGGAGGGTCGACAGTTAACATGATGTTAATAAAAATAATCTCAAAGATTACTTACCAAAAAAGGTTGTGAAAATGTGTTCCCACTTCTTGATTAGAAATGGGCTGACTTGTTTGTGGTTTTGGAACACTTTAGGAGGGGTGGTTTCTTTCTTCTTGGGAACCACCTAAACCACAATAAAAATTATCTTGCATTGTGTCAAGTAAGCACCAACCGTTTCATGGCTGCCATTGACACGGTCCACTACTTTGGCTTTGGATTCAGCCACCGGATTACTATTTGACTTATTTATGACCAGCTGAAGTAAAAATAAATTCTCTATTTTAAACCTGAATACATACAGCTTCATGGGTCCTATTAATTCGGTCTACTGCTTCGGGTTTGGATTCAGCCGCCGTAGCATTATTTGATTTTTGTAGCCAGCTGAAGCTCAAATTCTACGTTTCTGTTTCAAAATAAAACACATACAGCTTCATGGATGCCATTGACGCGGTCTACAGCTTTTGGTTCAGTCTTTATTGACTTTTTCGCAACTAACTGAACCAAAAATCGTACTTGTTCTATGGTTTTAATTTAAAAAACATACTGCTTCGTGGCTTCCATTGACGCGGTCCTTGGGTTTGGTTTCTGCCAAAATTTTTGGTGGATCTTGTTTGGCGACCTTATCCTCCTTGTCTTGTAGGCTTGTGTCACCAGTACTGAACCTCTGGAACCACTGAGCACATGCAACTCTGCTGATGGAATCCACGCCATAGGTCTGTTGGATGGCTCTGCAAGCCTCTTCAGCACTCTTGCCCCAGTCAAACAGGAATAGCAAACTATGGCGGACTTGAGCGCTAGGCTTCATAATTCTGCAATTATTTTTTCTATTAAAACCGGGTGCATCCGCATTGCCTGATACTTTTTAAAGCAACTGGTTAGACACTAAATTTATTTTTAAAAATTAGGTTATTTCCGATCTTTCAAAAATTTGCGGTTAGTTACTGTTGACTAACTGGCCATCACTCACCTCTGTAAAAAACATATCCGAAATATACATCTTCTAGCTCTAAAATACCTCTTCAAAACAGTGTATCAGCTTTCAATTAAAAAAAAATATTTAAAAAGTATCGAAACAAAAGAAATAAAAGGGACACCCAAAAAATTTAATGATTCTGGTCATTTTGTCAAAGAAGCTGTATGAAATATTTCGATATAAGAAGACTTTAAACAAAGCAGCCGCTTCCTTAGCCCAAGTTGTGACTACGAAATGAATATACTGGAATGACAAAAACAAAAAATTTATTGGAAATAAATCAAACAATGCAAGACTTGAAGAAGGTATTGTTCATATTCAATAATATCCGGAAGCACTTCTTCTTTCGTACTACTTTCTAGTGGCACCAACGAGACTGTCAAACATAATAAGTTTAGATCTATCATCTAGACGATCAAAGCACAAATTCAAATTCTTGATTTCTACCAAGTCTTGGTACTGACTAGCACAGTAAAACTAAAAGTAAAATAGTGACAGAGTGAAATAAAAATTCAGGATTATTAACGGGTCATACTTGCAAATCCATGAGACGGTACTGTTGCGCCAACATCAGTTTCTTAGCGTTCTCCACATTGGACTCTAAGAGTAAGAACTGCTCGCAGCGCTTAAGCACACCCGGCATCACGAATTTGTCTGCCAACTTCAACAAGCACTGCACGTTAGAGACTGCAAGAGAGACTCCTCTTTAAAGGGGGGCATTCATATACGCATGGCCTAAGTCACAGGTTCGACTACCACCTACCACCGGCTTGCATACCTCATTTTTTTCTCCTTTATTCACAAGTTTGTTGTCTAAATGATCCTCACACTCTTGGCTACGCAACAATATTATCAGCGCACGGTTTCACACCCACTTAACTGGTTTGATTGAAATTTTCTAACCTTTTTCTACAAGTCACATTTTTGCATTTTTAATTTACATGATTATTTGCAACCTTATACTCAAAATGTAGTTCTGCTTCTTGACAGGATGGTTGGTTGTTTATGATCATATAAATTAAAATTGCAAAAAACGTCAATTCCAAATTAAATACCCCTCTTTTCTTTCTTGGTCAAACCTTCGCAAGTTTCCTTTTTTTCCTCATAAAATGTTGACTTCAGAAAACTACTAAACGCGTAGAGATATAAAGAAAATGTGTGGTGTTTGAGGCGATATAGAACCAAGTACGCATTATTTTGGCTGGTTTACTTTCATTTTGATGGTCATTTGCTCGAAATAGCAAAATTAAGGAAGTTGTTGACAGTAAAGCATTGCTGGGAATAATTCCAATCGATTCCTCGATAGTTTTCGACCCCCGTAATTATTGAACCTAATGAAAAATAGATAAGGTGTTCACCTAGCTGGATTAGAACAGTCGACTTAGGGCGATGTGTATATGAATGTCCTTCTTCTTTAAATGTTACATCCTTCTTATATACCGAAACGCATACCAGTAATACACTCGCTAATAGGGTAGATAACGCTGAGCAGTTCAATAAACTCGTTAAAATCAAGATCCTTCAGCTCAATTTCAGCTTGCTCCTTTTCCTTAAATTCAGATTCGAACATGGATTTGAAGAAGGCTGAATGCATCGAGAGAAACTAAAAAGCTAAGCAAACTACAAACCAGAAAATATGAGCATACCTTTCTGTCCACATAGATTTTTTTTCCTTCCACCACAAGAGAGCAATCAGAAGTGAAGAGAGAGTTTTCCGAAAAGAGATGAAAATTCTTGGCAGTCCTGAAAATTTAAGGCTTGAACCTCCTGTGAAAAAAGTTTTAAAGTACTTTCTGAAAACTCACAAATTTTCAGCTTGCTCTTTGACAGACAGTTCTAGCTCGATCAACATTGAAGAATTATCAGAAAAGGATTTGAAGAACTTTGCCGCATCCAAGAAGTCGATATATGTCGATCCGCGAAAACTAGCGCTAGTAAGATCATCGATAATTCCGCGCTAAAATTAATAATTTACGGGTTTAAAGTGGCATGGTCGCCTGTTCAAAAAATTTCCCCGCAAATTTAAAAGTCTTTCCTGATCATTGTACTTCTGTACGGATTTTCAGCTTGGTTTCTAAAAAACCATACCTAAAATTAAATTATAGGCCTTATTTTGTTAGAAACAAATTCGTAAAAATTTATGAATTGGCGAGGATAAATTTTGAACAGTTGACTATGATTGTGTGTGGGTCTACGGTCAATTGATCTAAAAATTTATTAACACCATACTTGGACAAAAAAGAGCGGCAGCGGCGGCGAGCTGCCAAAAAAACAGCGGCAGCGGCGAAAAAAGCGGCGGCGACGGAAGGGCCAAAAACGGCCAGTTCGCGACGTAGCCAGTTCGCGACGGCCAGTTTTTAATTATTTTATTTATTTTTGTCATATTTTATTTTTGTCCATATTTTATTTTTTCATATTTTTGTCTTGAAAATTATCATTGTTAATTCGAATGTTTATCTATAAACCAACCGCAGTTCTGCTGGATGCTCCGCGCACCAATAAAACCAAGTGATCGTCCACTTTTTTAACGTTTTTCATGATCCAAAACCTGTTTTCTGGACTAACTCGGGCATGCTGAAGATGGTTTGATAATAGTAAAATAAGGTTTTATATGGTATTTTTTGAGTGCAGTCGAACCTCTCTATAAGACCACCCTCGCTATAAGACCACTTAAAAAAATTTTGGTCGGCCACGTTGGCAAAGAAAACCCACAAAGTTTACCCTCGCTATAAGACCACCCCTGCTATAAGACCACTTAGGGCCGGTCCCCAGGGATGGTCTTATAGAGGGGTTCGACTGTATTGGGAAATAATTGATTTTACCAAAACTCAAAAAATACTCAAGAGAACGGAATTTTATCACCATAGATAAACATTCGAATTAACAATGATAATTTTCAAGACAAAAATATGAAAAAATAATAATTAAAAAAAAAGCGTCGTGAACTGGTCGTACCAAAAAGCGTCGCGAACTGGCCGTCGCGAACCGTGAACTCCTCCCCGGTAAATTCTTTCTCTTTGTGAATTTATCTACTAGTCGGTATTAGGTTTCGTAATCACCTGGTAAAATTAACTAAATCAATTGGGTAAATCTGGGTTGAGTAGCCTATTATGGAATCAGAGCCTTCATAATATTGAAAGGGCTGTGTGAATGGACATACACTGGAAGTGACAGTGAGAAAGAAAAATGAGAGTGAGGGATTTTGAGATAGTTTGGAGTGTTAGCCAGCCAAGGTAAAAGAAAACAAACCAGAGATAGCATTCGGACATTTTCAACAGAAAATGCTAGTTTAAATAAATTTGTAGACCAATTAACCTAGAGCCAGGGTTGAGGGCACGGAAATCGACACATTTGAAAGTTTTTTCCAAGCCGAAATTAACTTAATGAAATTTTCTGATATTTTATTGCAAAAAAATATTTGGTTCTACTGGAGAATCCGTTCCCATTTTTCGCCTTGGTCCCCCTATTGTTTTTTCAACAAATATGCCTTGGTCCCCCTCTTGATTTTTAGTGTTTGAAAAAATAGTTTCAAAAATTCAAAAATTTTGTGATGTCTATATGTATTCTAATTACAAAAAAATCAACAGGGGGACCAAGGCATATTTGTTGAAAAAAAGCAGGACCAAGGCAAAAAATGAGAGCGGATTCTACAGTAGAGCCAAATATTTTTATATATAAATGTGTAGTCAAGATCTAGGCTTTAATTTGCACTATCATAAAAAGTAAAAATAGAATTGTATTCGAGCTAAAAAAACTCAAATGTGTCCATTTCCGTGCCTGCAACTCTACAGGTGACCATGCCCTTTTAAATTATTTTTTCAAGCAAAAGACAGAAAGCTTACAATTGAAATGTTACCGCTATTCGTCTTCGAAAATCGAATCTCATAAGTGACATCTCTTGGCAAAGTCTTCAAAATGCAGGCTCGGTTAATGGTGATAAGCATATCGCGACTCTGAAATATCTCAATCCAAATACTGCAGTTTTCTAACACGAGTAGTGCACGACCACTATCGATATCGAATGTATCTCGGCGCAATTAGCTCCATAGCTGATTTGGTTAATGTTTACCCAGTCAGATCTGACATTCTTTGATAAGTCACAGAGCGGTCGTGGACTTCTTGTTGTTTTTACTTACCTCCACATTCTTTTTCGTTTCAGAGCAGTAAAATGCAGCACATCGTGTGATTGAAAAAGACCGAAAAAATGATTTAAAGTTATCGTTTAGGTAAAAAAATTACAAACCATTGGTCTCCGAGAAAAGTCATTTTTGGCGATTTCATACAGAAATTTGCACTTGTGTAAAACCGCGTCTTCATCGTTTGCTTGGTCGCAATACCTTCTGAAAATTTGACAAACAAAATTAATGTGCTATGTGTTAGTCAAAATATGATAAACGGCATACTTGGAACTGGATTGGACATGATCCTGTTTGTTTATTGATGGCAGTAGCTTGGTATTTTTACTCGATAAATTTGCTGAAGACAAATTATTGAGTCTTGGTATCAACTTTAACCCAGTAATTGTAATACAAAAAAGCTGGCTGGTTTTAATAAAAAATACAGGGTGTCCCAAGAAATTTGATACACTTTGAAGAGCCATAACTTTTTTTCTGGGTCGGATTCCGTGAATCTGTAAACACAGATCGACTCAGAATCGCGTGACAATTTTTTTGGTATATCACACGCGAAAAAAATCCGACCAAAATTTCGAAAATTAGCCTTGGTCCCCCAATGGTGTGAAAAATGACCGACATTTTTCAAATTCCCGCCTTTCCGAAATTCGGTTATTTTTTGCATTAAACGTATGGATAAGTCTTTAACCCACGAAAAAACATACGCACGCACGCATGTTCCACTCGCTAGAAATAACGATGAATAAAAATGAAAAATGTCGAAAAATGTAGGAATAAAAAAAATAATGTTTTTTGAAGAATGCCCCACAATTTTTTAGTGTTCTTTTTTCTTTTACATTTTTTAAAATATTTTTTTAAATTTAAAAGACAATGCACAATTTTAAAGCTAGGAAAACAGAGCTAGGAAATGGTATATTTCGGATCCTTTTTAAAGTATTAAATGCCCGAACATCTGCTTTGAAAAACATCGGGAAATTTTGAAGCACCCGGTAGCAACCTTTAAAGGGGCATGCTCACCTGTTCAGCTTTTCAAAACGCCCGAGAACGTATTTTTACTTTTGAATGCTACTTTTCCATTTCACGTCGAATAGGCTAAGGTAAAATCGCATGACGGAATGCTTTACCACTGCGCCATGAAAACACATCTCGAAAAGTAAAAAGGTACATTTTCGGACGTTTAGAAAAGCTTTGGACCCGAATTGGAATATGTCAATTAAAAACTGAACTTTCCTGAGAACTTTGTTGGGCGGGAATTTAAAATTTGGCAAATCCATGATTGGCAAATCCGGTATCATGGATGTGGACAAAACTTTTCATTGTCACCGAAAGACTCTTTCTTGTCACCGATTCTTTAAAACAGAGGGAGGGACCAAGAAAGAGAGGGACCTTTTCAATTTTTTTTCGATAATGGTCTAATACTTTTTAACGGTGTTTCTACCACCTTTTAAGCCTTTTTAGTTAAATTTTTAATTGGAAGATTGAGGTAACCCAAAACCCAAAATGTGACCTTGGTCCCCTAAGGTAATTTTTGGAAAAAAAAAATTCAGCTCGAAATGCTTAAAACATGGTAAAAACACCGTTAAAAAAGGTATTAGACCATTATCGAAAAGAACTTGGGTAACACCATAAAATCCTAGACTGTCTAACCATGTTTTTCAACATGGGCCGTGGCAAAAAAAGACTCTATATGCATTTTTCGATTAAGAGTCTTTCTTGGAATTTGGCCCCCTTTTATTCCCTTCCCCTCCCAATACAGCCCTTAATCCTTTTAAAAATGTTTTGGCGGGAATTTAAAAAACATTTTTTTTTAAATTTTCCTAGATTTTTAACCTTGGGTGACCAGGGCAAACCCTTTTCGATTTTTCAGAAACCAAAGTGTTTCCGTGCCGTTTCAGAGCATGAGAATCAATATGAGACAGGTCGTTTCCCCTTCGGTATAAGTAAATTTTGCGTTGGCTGGGGGATTTTATAGTCTAGCCAAAACTTGAAAAGTGCTTGGTCCCCCCTGTGGTTTTAAAGATCGGTGACAAGAAAAAGATTTTTGGTGACAAGAAAGAGTGTTTCGGTGAAAACTTTTTTCGGTATCATGAAAAATATTTTTGGTATCAAAAAAAGACAATGGTGACAATAAAAAGTTTTGCCCTGAATTTTTCCGATTTTCGCACATAGACGCGATACCGCAATTTTTGCGCAGTCCGTGGGCAAAACTGTTAGTCCAAACTCTGCAAAAAAATTCCCCAAAAACGCGATTTTAAAATTTTTTACGGGAGGTCTCAAAATCACTTTAGAGCAGGCCTCGCAGATGTGCTTATTTCTAAGAAATGTGCTTGTTTTGGGAAGCCAAATCTCAGAAATTTTGTATGTGCTTATTCCAAAGAAATGTACTTATTTTTCAAAAATTTGTCTTTTTTTCGGTTTAAGAAAGGAATTATACTTTTTCTCGTTAGAGAGATATTTAATTTCATTCACGATGTATCGCATGGAGCTGTTTTTCTTTTTGTTTTTATTACGCTTTATGTGTTCCTGACGTCTTATAGCTCTTTCACAAACGTTGGCGTTGGAGTTGGAGTATTTTTTTATGAATGCTTTTGAACTCCAACTCCAACTCCTACTCCAACTCCAACTCCAACCCTTTCATAAAAAAACTCCAACTTCAACGCCAACTCCAACGCCAACTCTGACTTTAATTATTATTATTCATATTTTTATTATTCATTCATTTTGATTTATAACACAACATTAAATCATGTTTTCCTGGAAGTCAACCCTTCCTTCAGAGTTAAAAAAAGACAAGTTTATCACGAATTTTTTTAGCATTATTGTTTTCCACCTCAGGTTCTTCATCAGCTAAACCTCTCCATCCTCTATGAGCAGCAAGAGCTCGATCTTGCTCTATTTCCTCTCTCATTTCTTCTTTGAGGAAATTGTGAAGAATACATGTTGCCCAAATAATGTCATCTGCAGTTTGATGGGAACATTCTATTGGCTTGAGAAGAATTCTCCACTTCATAGCAAGCTGACCAAATGTGTTCTCAATGCGATTGCGAGCCCTGCTTATTCGATAGTTATTCGACGGTGTTTGCCATCCTTGTTATTAAACTTTTGATCCATTTCATTTTTGAAAAAATCATTTTTGTTTACGCTTTATATAATTTGTCTGTTTAGAATGGCTGATTTACGTGCAGCAATTTTTCGACTTTACCAGCAAGGAAAGAAGCAAAGCGAGATCTCCCAACTTCGCAATGTTCCAAAATGCAATAGACAGTTTCCTAAGACAAAATGAATTGCGGCGTTTGTTCTAATTGAGTGGAGGGGGGGGCGTCTTCTTTAAGTGCTCCGATTTTTCTTGTCGACAATCTTTTTTGGTGTATAATACCAAAAACAGGATTTTTGCTTAGTCTACCCTATGGTTTGGGATCCAGAGGGATCCAGATCCACCCGGAGGCTATTTACAGACCAGGACCCAAACCACAGCGGAAACCAAGCAAAAATCGTGTTTTCGACATTATATATTGTCGGCGAAAAAAATTTGTTGGCAACGAAAAACAGAATTTTGAAAATCGCTTCACAGATAAAAGTTATGGCAATTAAAAAGCTGAAATTCCTTTATACACCCTGTATGTCCAATAATAAGCTTACTTAGTTTGCAAGCTCCATACAAAATCTTATTATTTTTTTAATTTGTCTTATTTTCAAAATTTTCATCTGCGAGACCTGCTTTAGAGTGTTAAAATGGTGTTTGTGACATCCTGATTTTAACCCGCCCCTTGCAGATGAGGTAGGAGTAGGGTTGCGGTCACGGAAATGGACACATTTAAATGTTTTTTTTACTTTTAGATCAAATATAATTCCATTTTTACTCTCTATGATAGCGCAAATGAAAGCCTAGCATCTAGGCTACACAAAAGTATAAAGAACGTGTGTAATTATATAAAAACGTAATATTATTTTTTATCAAGAAGATCGACAGGACACCTGAATGCCAAAATCGACATCTCCATGTTATTGTTCTCGATAAAAAAAAATAATATTATCATATTTTTATATAATTACACACGTTCTTTTTATACTGTTGTGTAGCCTAGATGCTAGGCTTTCATTTGCCATAGCATAAAAAGTAAAACTAACATCTCATTAGAGCTGAAGTTCAAAAAATATTCGAATTCCTGAGAAAAAGCAGCGACTATTTTAATTCCCACCACACCCAGGTATCTGCCTCTTCCTAATATTTTGAGAAGATTTTCTGGTAAAAATAAAAAACATTCAAATGTGTTCATTTCCGTGCCCGCAACCCTAGGTAGGAGTATAGAATGTGCCACTCGCACAAAATGCTCAAATTAATGTATTTCATGTGTTTTGAGCATTTTTGTACGTAAGCCTAAGCCGAAAAAAAATCGGAAAGGAATTTTCGGTAAAAATTTGATTTTTAATTTTTATAATTTATAAACAGCTTAACACTTTTTGCAGAAATCAGAAAACAAGGCACTTGACTTTTAGAGTGCTTTATTTGTTTGATTAATGTAACCAAATGTTTGCAAATAAAGATGCTCTTTGAACAATAAAGGAAAAAAAAGTTTGCAAAAATCATTATTGCAGATTTGATTTTAAAACAAAAATTAAAGTTGACTAACCATTGCGCTCATATATTAAACTATATTTTTAGCTAATTTGACTTCCGGAATCACAAAAATACAGAGGAAGAGAATTGATGGACAGCTATCTGACGCAAATACTAATAGTGACGCCTGAATAAAATAGTTTACATGCAGGGATCAGAAGCGAAAATCTCACAGTCATATGCATTTTAAAGTTTTTAGGAAAATTGAGAAAAAAAAATTGATCTGATGTTGATAAATCAATTGCAATGCAAACTTACAAATTACCGTGTTTCCTATAATTAGCCCAATGCCCCGAAGATCGGAAAAATTTTAGGTCGATCTCGAGATTTTCGGGTGAGAATCCAAAATTTAAAAAGTGAAATCAGGAGAGCTCGTGATTTTATTACAATAGCCGCCTTAGAATTAATCGATTTACCAGTTTTTGTCAAAAAAAAATTGTCAAAAAATTTGTGTGCTTTTGTAAGTCAGGAAGCAAACTCGACAAATTGACGTCAAATAAAATTAACAAATAGTAGGTTTTTAATAGCAGTTTTTTAGTTTTCTATGAAAAAAATACTTTGAAGGCTTGAAAAAGCACACCATATAACGTTTCTTACAGTTAAAAATCCATGGCTGGAAATACAGTTAACTGGGTACTATCGATGATTAACACTTCGACTCCCATGCGTGACTTTTGGGTCTTTTGGCTCGGAATTTTACGCTGAATTTGACCATAGGTTTTGAATTTAGACAGTAGTTTTATAAGCAAATCGACCATGCAGAACACGAATCAAGTGTCAGAATATCAAAGTTGGCAGTTTGCAGTGCAACGAAAGCAAATGATAACTTTAAAAAAATGATCTATCTTACAAAGGCCATACTCACCAGGAAAAATTATTTTTATATGTTTTTTGCACATTCAGAATCCCCACAAAATTTCCTACAAACAGTATCCTGTATACACTTAGTCTGTTAAGCGTGGAAAAAGTTATAGTCATTTGGAGATGAGTCCTTACTAGAGGCTGACATTATAATCTTTGGGGTTCCCCACCTGGGCAAACGACTGCGCAAATAATAGCTTAGCTTTTTCTACACAAGATACATTAAAAATTTAAAAAGTTACTAGCCGGACTGGTGCCGCTGTCGCGGCACCTTTTGTTTTTTGAATGGAAGAGGTTGAATAGGCATTTTCGTAGATTGATAAAAAGTAGGAGAGAAAGAAGAAGAGAATAAGAGAAAGAAAAAGAGAAGGAGAGGAAGAAGAAGAGAAGAAAAATTAGAAGATGGTTCTGAGATGGCCTGGACTGGCCGGGAATGGACTACTGGCGTAAAAAAAAATCAAAAATAAGAAAACGGCAAAAACCGAATTAAAAAATTTCAAAATTCAGCAAACAATAAACCACGCAACAAAAATTTTAATTTGCCTCCATTCGGGCAGGCCTACGCCCTCATTTTCTCAGCATCACTTCCAATGTTCACACACCGTTGGATAGCCCTTTTCCTCCTGCTTCTGGTCAACCAAGACTATTTTTCCACTTTTCTTGACAAAAGTTGGTCAAAAATGGCTCCAAAGTTAGAGCTACAAATCCCACTTGCCCAAATCCACCCTTAAAAATCACATTTTCCCAAAATTTTCCATGAAAAATGAAAAACACCCACAAACAAACACTTTTATGCACCTCTCCTCACCGAGAGGAACATTTTGACACCAAACATGGCAAAAAACACCGACAAAATCATATCAAATCAAGTGTCCACAAACACACACACCTGATCAAAATACTATATACAAGGGACAACAGGCGCCTATCGGCGCCTCTATAGTATTTCGAAATTTCAATGAGGGGCTATGACTTCATTCATAAAAATAGGTATATCCCCTATTAGAACTTATTTTTTCGCCTGTTCTTTTTTTAAAACGAAAGCTGACATTCTGGGGAACACGATGGTATTAGCGACAAAAGTGATTTCGCTATCTACGACCCGTTCTGGCCTTCGAAGTAAAAAAGCGTTTTTGATTTTTTTTAATAACAAAGAATTGCTCAATATCACATTTTAAAGAACAGAGAACGGGCTACAAAATGGTATATGACACGTAGAGACATCATTGTCAAATGTGCGAAATGATGCACTTTGAAAATTAAAGCGAATCCACGTGCTTTTTCTCAAAACTTATTGGATGACCTAGTAGGTAGATGACAATTTTCCGTACTTTCGTGGCAAGACAAAAATTATAAACTTCAAATTCTCAGAGGGCTGTAGCAAAACTTTTTTGTCAAACATTTTTCAAACAAAAAACACTATCGTATTCAGCCTGAAATTCTGAGTCAGAAGTCCCAAAAGTCACGCATGGGAGTCGGAGTGTTAATATGTACATTTTATTTTAAGTAAGATTTTAGGCCCCAAAAATCTTATTAATAAGTACAAATCGAAGCCCTGCAAAAATAAAATAAAAACTTGTTGAAAAACAGAACGACAGTCTCCAATAAAGCGACAACCTTGGGAAATTATGTCTGCGCTCTTTTTGTGGTTATCACTTCTTTACGACCCTGAAGTCAATTGGAATTTTCTCTTTACGGGCAATGTCTGCCAGCTTTAAAAAGTTCGACAGGGAAAAGGAAGTGACAAAGGGAGCTAGGGAAACTTATTTTCATTATCTGTTTACGAATTTTTCAATGGACAAGCCAAAAGTTTCAATATTGACAAACCTAGTTCCATTGATTTTGACTACCGTATTTCCTCTAAAAAAGCTACCTGCTCTGAAAACCACCCCCCTGACTTTGAGAACCTGTATCTCTGCCCAGAGCCAAAATTTAACATCGATTTTTTTGCGTTTTCTTAACTCTCGCGAGATCTACCGATTCCGCTTTTTCGATTTCTGATTTTCACTTAAAAATCTCAAAATCCGAACAAATTTTAATCAGATTTTGGGGGTTTGAAAAAAGGACCCCGGGGGTCTTTTTAGAGGAAATACGCTAACTAGTTTCAAATAGTCGAAGCATGGAAAACATATCAAACGATATCATTGTCAGCTCGTTCAAGGATTGTGAAACCACTAATGGAAGAGATGGATGCGAAGACGGGGAAATTCAGTGCTTCAAGCCTGACGGTTCATAAATAAGCTAGGTCGCCAAGAATATATTAGAAGAAACTGAAATTGCTACAAAAACAGTGGACTATAGTAAGCAGGGTTGCTTAGTTTAGCGGACAGAAAACAATTTGGAAAGTTTTCTGAAAAGATTTGGAAAACTTCCCAGTCAAAAGACTGAAATTATACAATACAATGTAAATTTTCTGGAAAACTTTCGGGAAAGTTTTCCAAAAGAGTTAACTATTCAGCAACCCTGATAGAAACTTTAAGAAGTTTGAAGCAACATTTATGGGGCTGCTTGCTTGTGGCACTTGGCTTGAAAATTTCATACTCTCAGCTATAAAAAACTGCCTTACAATTTTGAAAACCTTCTGTCTCTATTTACTCAAAACAACTTTATTGTGCATAAATCAAGCACAAAATAGCTTTTTCATAATTGAGCACACCAATACTTATTGGATGATTATTAGGTTAGCAAAGGGCCGGCTAAGGCTCTAAATGTTCAAGCCCTCAGCTTGAAATTTAGCTAAAAACTGTCTGAAAATTCTATTTCTTGTCCAACTATTGGAAAGTTATTGTTTTTGGCGAAATTTTCACCCCCCCCCCTCTTTAGGAAACCCCCAAAATCGGTTTTTTTGCTTTTGGCCACTCCAGAATGGGTCCTGAGCCATCTGGTCTTTCTCCACTCCTGAATTTCACACAAAAATGTTCAAATTTTTCAATAAAATTGTTGATTTTGTGTCGAGAAGTAAATTTGGTACAAAAAAAGTATAAATTAAAATTAAATTTTGAGCCGACATCTTTTTCGGATCAAAATCGCAGTAAGCACTGGATAAGATAATTTTTTCTTCAAAATTAGTCAAGACATACTTTTTTTGAAAATTTTCATTCCCATCCCTACTTTAGGAACGAAATTTTTTTGAAAACTAGCAGAGCTACATCACCTCAAAGGCTTCGAAATTCATAGTGGAAGCCTTATTAAAAGCATCTTTTACAAGACTATATAAAACGCACAAACTAACATATACTTCAAAAGAAGTGAGGTGGATAAAACTGCAAACTAACTAGAAGAGACTCATCTCAAATGTGCGCTCTGTGCTGACTGCTGTGAGGGCGGTACTTCTGGATCAATCCAGCTTTGTCTTGATTTTACCAGCCAGCCTGTACATAAAACTTGCAGCCCACAGCCTGGAACTCAATGCAAAAACATCTGGGCACATATTTTTTGTTTTAAGTGTTTCAACATGTGGCGCTTTTTCACCATGACTTATATGTTTGTTTATATGCTTCTTTATTGTTTTTGACTTGTAGCTTTAGTTTTTAATACAGTCGAGTCTCGATTAACCGACACCCCTCGGTACCGGCCTTAGGTGTCGGTTAATTGAGGGTGTCGGATAAGCGAGACTTTCAGACTAAAAAATCTCAAGGGTGTCGGTCTTATGGACATACGAGAGATAATAAGATTTATTCTAAACAAATAATATTCATTCAACAATGGAAAAGAATTATGTTAGTTTTTTTCTGCTTTTCTTTCAATTTGCGTTCTTCTTAAAAAACGGCGAAGCAAGAGAAATATCAAAAAATTGAAAAGAAATTTTTGAGTTTGAAAAAATTTCGAAAATATACAAGGTGTCGGTTTATCAGGGGTAGTTTCATTGAAAGAACCCGCCGAGGGGTGTCGGTTAACTGAGGGTGTCGGTTAATCGGGGGTAAGGCTTGTGGGATTTCTTTGTCTGCCAAGCAAATTTTTTTAAAGTGTCGGTTAAACGAGACTTACTATAAAAAAAATAATTAGGTACAACAGACTATCAAGGAGGTCAAAAGTTTTGCAATAAAAGAAAAACGAGTCCGCCATAGAACTGGCGAGGTGAGAATTCCGCTAGAGAAAATTCTGCAGAGGATAATTCCGCACAGGACTATTGCGCGGAATTTTCATTTTTTTACGTCCCTCTTAGGTAAAAAACCAAATTCTGACACCGGATTCGCAATTCAGCATGGCCGATTTGCAGTGCAAATTTTGCACACTAAAGTGGAATTTGGATAAAATACTCATTGACAGATTTGCAATATTGAATTTTTGGTGAACATACCGTTTTATTTTAATAGAACGACAGTATTTATTAGAGCGACAGGGGTCAAGGCGGGTTTGAAAATAGTGGAGGTTGAAATAGAACCTAAAAAAAGGTCTGCGTCGGCCGAGTTGAAACCCCTCCACCAGTTCCCAAAGCCAATCACAGCAAAAAAGGTGATGTGGTGTGTCTTTTGGGATGTTAGGGGATCGTCCACTGGGAGCTCACTGCCAAGGAACCTGGCCGAGGATGCCGCTTTTATTGCTACTGGTGGAATAAGAATGACGTCCAGCAGCAGTGGCGAATCCCTGACCGTGATGGTGTGAAGCAGAATAGCTTGAACAGCGATGTTTATTTGGAGCAAATGCATCGGCTTGAGCAGGCCATTGCACAGAAAAGGTGGTGAAAGAGTAAGAATATCCTCCTTCACGACACCACCACCCCACACAAAGAATACAGAGCGGTTGCGGCCGTTGCAGAGAAGGGATGGGAAGTCCTGCCTCACACAGCCAACTCCCTCAACGAGGCTCACAACGACTGCCATGTCAACCGATACGTCTCCAACACTTTTATATTAGCCCGCGTATTTTCAGCTCGCTTTGATACATCCATAGAAAAAAAGCTAAACACTTCGAAGCCATTTTTTATTCCACTTCAAAGCTTTAGAGTGCAGTTTTTCTTGCTTCATCAAATGGTATGAACGGTTTATTGGAAAAACAGCATTTTCACACGATGTATTGCATTTTTAAGTGATCCCATAAATGTTACTTCGAACTTCTTAAGGTTTCTATCAGGGTGGCTGAATAGTTAACTCCTTTGGAAAACTTTCTGGAAAGTTTTCCAGAAAATTTACAAAGTTTTTGGCCCTATTCCACAATGGGTACCATTTTTTGCCTTGGTCCCCCTGTTGTTTTTCACCATTTTTTATTCATGACAAATGCAACGCATCATTCATATATCCTTCTAATTTGTTAGAAAAACTTTTTGAGATAACATTGCGTTGAGTTCTTTAGGAGTTCAAGGCTTGCAACAAAAGAAATAGCCCCGTCAGTTGTAAGTTTAAACAAATCCCTGAGTCGTATATCCTCCAAATTGATAACATTGTGGAATAGGGCCATTTGGGCCCTATTCCATTTGGGCCCTATTGCTAAATCATAAAATAGCACAAAAAATATTGCACTGTTCGAAAAAAAAACGGTGAAAAACAACAGGGGGACCAAGGCGAAAAATGGTACCGATTGTGGAATAGGGCCAAGTTTTTTATAATTTCAGTCTTTTGATAAAAGACTGAAATTCGATCTAAAATACGATCTTTGCTTGGTCCCCTGATGGTTTGCGTCCTGGTCATCCAGAAGCCATATAAGACCAGGACCCAAACCACAGAGAGGACCAAGAAGTCCAAAAATCGTTTTTTTGACATTATATACCAAAAAATATTATCGGCGGAAAAGATTTATTGGCAAAAAATAGAATTTCGAAAGTCGCTTCACGTAATGAGTTATGCCAATTTTAAGAAGGTAAAATTCTTTGATACACCCTTTATTTGCGAAAATAAGCTTACTTAGCTTGCTAGCTACATTTGTAGAGAAAATGTCTTTTTTGGGGTCAAAATCTTATTTTTTTCAAAATTTTCATCTGAGAGGCCTGTGTTAAACACAATTTTTAAATTCTCATTGGCCAAATCTGAAATTCTTTAAAAAAAAATGTTTCGGAACACGTGTGACATGGCAAAAAAAATTACGAGTCTACAAGGCAATGAAATCTTCACTGAATGACAATAAACAGCGTACACTTCGGGAGTATCCAGGAAATTCAGGCACCCACTGGTGGTTCGGGAGTATCCACGTGGTTGAGGTACCCGCAGGTGGTTCAGGAGTATCCAAGTGGTTCGGGTACCCGCTGGTGATTCCGCTGGTGATTTTTTGCTTATTATTCTACAACTTTGTAGAAAAAGCTTTTGGCTTCAGTATGACCCCAGTTATGTAACTGCCTTATTACTGATGCTTTTAAATTTTTATCATTTGTTATTTTAAGCTCAAAAGAAAGCTGAAACTAACGTTACGTGACAATTCATCGTTAGGGACAATTAATCGTCCCTCCTTAAAAATGGACAATTCATACTCTCGCAAAAAGCAAAATTCATCGTCTCTTCTGTGTAATCTAGGTTTTCCGTTATAGTTTGCAAGGTACTCATCCCGTTCACTCTCCGCCCCCAAGCTTTGATAGTGACCCGAAAACACGCCCTGAACTACTTTTTTCTACTTAATACCATACAAGAAACATATCTAAACAGTTTTTAATCTAAAAGTTAAAACTTTACTCAAAATATGGTCTTTTTAAATATTTTCATTTTTATAGTCATTTTTTGGCGGTTTATTACATTTAGGCAAATGTAGGCCAGCGCATCTTAGGACAGACAAAAAATGTTTCTCCAAGTTTGAAAAAGTAAAGAAAAACATGTTTGAGTCCATCCTAACACACGCTGGCCTACTCTTGACTAAGCCTGAGCTTAAAAAACACACTAGGGGGACCACTCTTGTGGACAAATAGAGTGAGGAGCCCAACGTCATTAGCAGCCAAATATACATGTGCGTACCATGGATTACATATGCAATACACTCCAGAATAATCGAGAATGATTTTGAAAGAGAAGATGAATTGTCCCTTTTTTGAAAGGGACGATGAACTGTCCCTCTTTTACGAAGGACGATGAATAGTCTCCTTTTTACTAGGGACAACGAATCGTCCCTTTCATATAGGGACGACGAATTGTTCGTGTCCGGAAACTATAAGCTTCTTTTAGGTCCAAAATTACGAAAAATACTAATTAAAAACATGAGTAATAAGTTACAGTGCTGAAAAACCCTGTCTACAGGTTTACCACTGCAGTCACGGTGCTCAGCTGAAAAATGAAAATAAAAATGAACAACTGAACCAAACAAACATATGCAACTGCAAAACTTTGTTTATCACATCAAATTCATACAAAGCGGAACAACGGCAGCAAATTGACAATAGTCAAAGATCGGCATTGTTTAGAGATCAGCACCGTCCAAACTTCTTAAAGGCTTCCTCAATGCTGGCGATTTGGTGGACGGTGTTTCGGAGACAGACAGAAGGTAAGAATTTGGACTTGAAAGCAGGAAATATGAGTCGGCGAAGTAGTTCCAAGCGAAACTCATCTTGTGCCTGCTCATCGGCAGTGGATTCTTCTTCATTCTGGCTGAAAGACAGGACAATTGGCGTGTGGAGATTTGCCAACACTTTAGCAACTTCTTCGTAACACTTTTGCTCCTGTAAATCAGATAGTTCCACGATTCGAATTAAGAAACAAAAATTAAGTTGACACTCACATCATTGACATTAATATTTGCAAGCCCATAGACGAACTCAGGCAAGTTTTCCAGCGGGGGAGAATAACCATCCAAAACACAAGGCAAAGACCTCAAGAAAGGGCTGGGAGCAGATTCTGCAGATTCCACTGACGGCTGACTTTGGCAACTCTCATCGTTCACAATTTCGATAGAAAAGTAGTCCCAGAGCATTGCAGCGTTTGAAAGCAAACCTTCCACTAGTTTGTCAATTTCTACGGACTCTATTTCGTCATCAAAGTGAAGAGAAAGCAGTTCACGAACGCTGATCATATCATCACTAAACTGCTCTACACATCCATTTTCATTGCTCCCTTGTTCGGACTGAATTGAAGAGGCATTAAGAGACGGATGGAGGCGATATGAACCCATGTTGCCAAAAGAAAAGATGACCAGCTGAATATGCAAAATTTCAAGCCCATCCGATTACAGAAAATAAAACCTGATAAAAGAATTCTCTGAGAGCTGTTGAGACATGAAATACATATGCAGCTTCTTTGGATTGGAATACTCCGAACTGCTGCGCGAAGAAACCAATAAAGCTGTGCTGGCGAAACAAATCCATCAATTCCTGATCACAGTTGCTGCAAATAGTTCGCCTCAATTCATCTAATGCATCTAACTCAAAGGTTCTCGAAATTTGACGCTTTTGATGCTGACGACTATCGTACTGACTAAGGCTGCATGGAACCTGCACAAATAAAAATACGGATGTTGAAGAAATATTTTCAAGCCCTACTTTATCCTTTATATCCATTAACTCGTCATCTGAGAAGGTCATTGCCACTTGTTCACCCACACTGCTAGACAAATTTAGCGGAACCAAATGCACAGGCCCTTGGACGGCAGGAGAAGACAGCCCAGACGTAGCAATTGGACAATCTCCGAACGAAAAGCGATTAGGGCTGACAAATTCATCCAAGGACCTGTTACTAGCCTCAGTCCGGATTCTCTGAAATATTCTACGTCGAATTGGGAAAGAACAATTTCACCTCAATACCTGGCATGAATTACTAGGAGTTGCTGGAGAAGCTTTGTTGACAGTTAGAAGAGGCCTTTTTGAATGCGCATCTGAATTGATAGGCGAAGAGCATTGGTTATTAGAAGTCGGCGTTCTTCCAGTACGGACTTGATTAAAATGAGTATCTGCTGGTCGGTTAACAGGATTGCGTGGTGTATTAGACTTGGATGCTGGTCTTGGAGTAGTGCCATAGTTTTTGTGCTTCGGATTCGACAAGTCCCATGTCTGCGGTTGCATCAGCCAGTCTTGAGAATTTGATATTTGAGGGCTTGGTTGCTGAATCAGAGGTGTCTTGGCGGCAGCATGAACGTTAAAACCCCTTCGCTGCTCCCTGTTAATAGCATCAGCAGCGCTGACAGCTGCCCTACCCACTTCTATGACTCCCTTTTCCTGATATCCCGTGACCAATTGGAAGATTTCCTACAAAATTACTTTTCGACACTAAAGACGGTAAAAAAAATTGGACGACTGACCTGTTCAATTCTCTCTATAATAGCATCCTCGTTAAGGAAGTGAACCGTTGACTTGGTTGGATGCACATTTACGTCTACATATTTGGAATCAATCTAAAAAGAATGGATTTTATTTGAAAATTCGAGAAATGACAACAACATACCTGCAAAGAAATGGTTATGAATGGACACATCAGGTCTTTAGACGAGAAAACCAAATCTATGGATTTCTTCATGCTGTCGCATTCCACAAGCCTGTCATTGATGAAGAGATGGAATATTTTTTGCTTATCCTGAATTATACAATTATCAAATGAGTCTACATAGAAAATAAAAATCTACCTTTTTTGACTGAATTGCAGTGGATGTGAAGGTGGTGATTGGGGTAGCCATACAACAGTTGAAGCAAAAGTGAAGACGATCATCTCGAAACTCGAAATCTATCAAGTTCTAAATTTGACCAATAATTTAATCAATCATATACAAGGAAAAACTTTTTTTACTGACTTACTCTATTAGTGCCGGTTTTTGAGCGAAGATGAAGAAGCAGATCTCGAATTGTTGAATGACGATCGCCCCTTCCGTCAGTCCGAAAATCACAGGAGTGGCTATCCAATCTTCGGAAAGCAAATGATACATGCCTAAAATCCAAGGCTTGATTCAAAGAGGCAAAAGTATGGAAAGCTTACGGATTGTGGATTGAATATTTGACCAAGAGATCGGCTATACGATTCGCTTCTTCTGTAGTATACTTGAGAGCATGCCGGCGAGATGGGCAATTGTAGAATAACTGTTCAGCTGTAATCGTAGTACCGTTCCTGCCAGCCGAGTTACTAAATATGGGAAATTAGCCAGCGATATCATAAAAAAGATTCGACCCTACTTGGATATACCCCCCCTCCCAGATCAACTTTTTTTAAAAGTGTTTCCAAACACCCTATATCGATCTAAAATCGCCTCAGAAGCACGAAAAAGACATTATTTTCGGGTTGTGGTCAATAAAAAATTGAGTTTTGGGAATTTTGAAATTTCGACCATTTGGCTGTTTTACCATGTTTTTCAACATGGGACTTAGCAAAAAGAGTCTCTTAATGCATTTTCAATCAAGAGTCTTGCTCGGAATTATGTCTAAGGTAAGTGAGTGCGCGCATCTCTAACCCATCAAGCATAGAGATGCGCACACCCACCCCCTTCGGGGGCGCAGGAGGCTTTGTTGCTTGGGGTTGAGATGCGCACACCCACATACCTTGGACACAAATCACTCGAAAATGACTCTGGATGCATAAAAAAGCATGCATACCAGAGTTTATTTGTGTGGTAGGCCCCGGTATTCAAAACTATGTTCAACATCTTCCTTTTTTGCACAAGATTTGCCCCTTTTTTGTTTCTTTTTAATGGACTTTAGCGGTTTGGAAATGTACTTCACGATTCAGCTATCAGAAAGAACTATGCCAGGAACGTTGTTGAAAATAAAACCAGTTTATTCCGTTTATCAATATAAAATTGCTTTGATAAGGTACTTTTAAGTAACCCCAAAACTCAACTTTTTATAAGCCAGAACATAAAAAATGTCCTTTTCGAGCTTCTGAGGCGATTTCAGGTCGATATAGGGTGTTTGGGAACACTTATAAAAAAATTGATTTGGGGGGGCGAGGATTACATACAAGTAGCGCCAAAGATTCTTTAGCCCCAAAGTATAATTGGTATGAGATCTTTTTCAATTTATTGTGAAAGATGAAACCTCAGAGAATCCTCTATCATAGCTCCTTCTGAAATTTCGAGATGGTTTAGATTGAATCGAAACACAAAAGAGAAAAAACTACCTTGAAAGCTAGCTTTATGCGCACATTTGTCATCCGCAGTTTTCGAAACAATAGACACACGAGACACGTAGGAAATTGATGCCATTGCTTCACCACGAAATCCATAGGTAGCCATTTGTTGCAAATCTTCGTATTTTTTCCAATTTAGAAGTAGCATGACGGGCACAAACCTGAAAATAATTCTACCATTTGATAAAATCTACAGGGCTCTCTTGCAAACCATATGCATATCCTC
This sequence comes from Ditylenchus weischeri, assembly GCA_029231635.1. NCBI lineage: Eukaryota > Metazoa > Nematoda > Chromadorea > Rhabditida > Anguinidae > Ditylenchus > Ditylenchus weischeri. Next base: position 33,825 of record JAMRYI010000594.1, on the reverse strand, counting down.
TCTGTGAATCCCGCAGCCATTATCCTAGATTAAAGTAAATGACTATAGCAAACAAAGAGATTCAAATACCGTATTTCCTCTAATTAACGCACCCCCCCCTTGATTCAAAATCGTGTTTTTGGCATTGCGTTTTTGACCCACTTTTTGATCACTTCTCTCAGGCAAGTTCTGCACTTCTCTCAGGCCCATTTTGTAGCCAGAAAGATGCGCTATTAAATTAAACTTGCCTGAGAGAAGTGATCAAAAAGTGGGTCAAAAACACAATGCCAAAAACACGATTTTGAATCAAGGGGGGGTGCGTTAATTAGAGGAAATACGGTAGACTAAATGAAGACGTGTCGAAGACCATATATTACCTTTACACTGATCAAATCTAGGCCACCATTTTGAATAGACACAGTTATTTCAGTGGCACCAGCATCCAGACAGTTTTCGATAAGCTCTTTTACCGCGTTGACTGGCCTCACTACGACCTCTCCAGCAGCGATTTTGTTAACCACTTCCTCAGGCAGAATTGCAATCCTACTTTCATCACGGCCAGGCATCGTTTGAGGGTTTATTGGAAAGCTTCTGTAAGCAAGAGATAATTATAATTGTATAGCTGGCCATGTGAAAGGTTGTCGGCAGTGTTGTAAAAAACTAAAAGTTGGCACCGGCACCGGCACCAGCACAGGACATACCGCTTGGCACCGGCACCAACTTAAAACACCGGTGCCGCACCGGTGCCGGCACCGACCACTTGAAATGTTAGATAAAAAAAGATAGTTTTTTGAAAGATATCGTAAGAGACAGCAAAATGAGCAAAAAGGCAAAATTTTGTTTTTAATGAAGGTTGAAAACGTCATAAAAATATGGCAGCAACAAAATTAGACAACAGTTAGCTTAAAATGTGTAATTTATTATAATTAATTAGAACTCTTTTCTAATGTAGTTACCGGTGTGTCTTTTTTTCATTTCGACGATGTCCAGTCCAACAACCATTATTTTCTGTTTTGTTGAATCATAATAGTGCCCTACGATTCCTAGATAGCTATGAAGCATACCCTTAGTCGTCACAACGTCGACAGTCAAAGAGTGTGTTTTTCCAGCTGCATGAATTCCTTTGTTTATGCTGTAATATAATGACTGGATTCTTGCGCTTGGTTCGAGTCAGTAGCTTTAAGCAGCTGTTTGCCAATGCCGCACGTATATTAGGTCTCTCTTGGTTGTCCGATAAACTCGTGGACTGGTGGGAGGACGGAGAAGAACATTCAACAGAGCCTACACCACCTCCAATGACCAAAGCTGAGTGGAAACTCCACGTAAAAGAAATCTTGATTCAAATCATAAACATGGAAATTTGAATCGGCATCTGTGAACAATTTCTGTTTATTGACACTTTTTAAGTAACATCCTGTCGTTTTTTACAAATAAAAGCTCAGCTTTTCTTAAAATTGATCACAATTTTAACAGAAAAAAGATAAAAAATACGGCACCACCTCAAAAAATTCGCGCACCGGCACCAGCACCGGACCTTTTTTGGCACCGCACCGGCACCGCACCGGTGCCAAGTCAAAATTTGGCACCGGTGCTTTTACAACACTGGTTGTCGGTGTGCCAAAATTTTCGGCTAGCTCTTTTCGGAAAACCGGCTTTCGGAAAACCGGTTTTAGCTCAAAACCGGTTTTCAAATGTGAGCTCGGGAACGAATTTTTATCCAAAACCGGTTTTTGCCGAGCTTGGGGACAGGCATCTGGTGAAATTCAGACTTTTGAGGGCGCATCTTAGTCACAGCCGTTTTTGTATAGCGCGTAGTCGCTTCAGGGATTTTCGGACAAATGTCTGGTTTTTTGGACAAATGTCTAAAAACCCTGAAACGTCTTAACAGAACGCCAAGGTTGTACACATTCAAATTCATTCTTAATTTTTTGGGCTAAAATTCATTCATTTCTTGCAGTGAAATAGTGATTTCCCGCAGTAAATTACTGATTTCCTGCAGTAAATACATAAACATGAGTATTTATCGGTGTTTTTACAATCGTAAAATTTATTATTTTTTGGATCTACATGTAGCCCTTCTAGTTTCTGATGAGCTATCGACGACATATACGCAACTTCAAACGTTAGCTCTTAATTTTTTGTCCTCATGATCAGATTTAACACTTTTCGTCAAAAATTTCTATAATTAAGACAGTTCTGATTCTGAAAATTTTAAAAATTAGAACTGTCTTAGTTATAGAAATTTTTGACGAAAAGTGTTAAATCTGATCATGAAGACATATAGCTAACTTTCGAAGTTGCCTATATGTCATGAATATGAAAGGTTATACAAATCGTACAGAAAAAGAACTAGAAAAGTTATACAAATCGTACAGAAAAAGAACTAGAAAAGTTGTTCTGGTTTTCTGATTTTTCCCGCGCCCCAGCCCTGGTTTGTAACCATAACCCTGAAAATTAGTAAAAATAAATTACTGCAATTGCATTATTTGATTGGTGTTAGAAAAAAGAATGCCAAATTTTGTGGCGGAAAGTCTTATTCATCGTTTGCTTGGACAGCACCGCTTTTTCCTCCTAATATGTCGCATCAGTGTCCATGGAATTATCATGCTCAAAAATAAATCCTCAGATAATAACGTGACCTCCAATACACAATTTTTTCTTCTGAACAACCGTAAAAGGTACTTCTTCCGACTAGGCCCCCTCTCAATCTTGAAAATTTGCAATAAAAGATTAGTTTTTTCAATACCGAAAAGTATTAATAATGAAATACTACATGAAATGCTAATAGTGAAACATAATAATGAAAATTTTTAAAAAACGTAGCAAAGAAAATCAATATTTTTTTTGTAAATGTGCCTTGGTCCCCCTCATTGTTTTAAAGGATTTTTTAAGGGTTAAGCTATGTTCTCAGACTTGCATCCTACAAATAAGCACCCTGAAGTTGAGTATTAAATTGCCGTTAATCAAATTAACTTAATAACACGTGATTAAAATTTATGAGCTACTGAGTGCAAGGTGATCAAAATGACCCTAACCACCATGATCACTACGCCCCATACCTTAGAGACACTTTAACCCACAGGTATCTTCTCTTCTTTTAGCCTTTAGTATCGAGCCAAATTTTCCAGAAAAAAAGTCGTAATTTTTTCATATTAGATTTGGAAATAAAACTAAATATTATTCACCAGATCCAAATCAATTATTTATTGCCAATATTTAAAATTATAAGGGGGGGGCCTATTCGGAAGAAGCACCGTAAAAATTTCAGCCGAAATTTTGAAGATGAACAAAAGCCAAAGCAATGATCTATTGGAAGCAAAGCAAGCAGTCCTCCTCAAATCGCATGCAATAGAAGAGGGTCTGGCACAAGTTCGTGGATATGACTTCAACCAAGGCGTCAACTTCGAAAAGCTCTTTGACTCATATGGAACCACTGGAATTCAAGCAACTCATATGGCAACGATAATTGAGGTCCAGGTTTTCGCTGTTACTTACTTACATTCCTAGTGTTGATGTTCACCAAATACTTTCTTGTAGGAAATCAATAAGATGATCAGCGAAAGAGAAAACGTATTTCTTGCCGATGAATCCATCGAATCATGTTTTCCCTATCCTGTCGCCAGAAAAAAGAAAGCGCTGACTTTGTTTCTCGGTTACACATCAAACATGGTTACCTCGGGATTGAGAGAGGTACCCTGGTCTTTATTCACCACATACAGGGTGTTTCAAGAAATTCGGTAATTTTGAAATGACCATAACTTTTTTTCTAGTCCGTTTTCCGAAATTCTGTTTTCATCAATTAAATCAATTAGATAAATTAAACTGTTTTCATAGATCGCTGACAATATTTGTTTTTTGTATCTAACTCAAAAAAAAATTTCAAAATTTTTCACTTTTTTGTCTTGGTCCCCCCCCTGTGGTCCAGTACTGGTAAGAATGGTCATTTGTGGACCACAGGGGCCAAGACAAAAAAAAGTGAAAAATTTCGAAAAAAAAATTTTGAATTATATACAAAAAAAATATTGTCGGCGTGAAAAATTTATCTATGAATACGGAATTTCGAAAAACGGATTAGAAAAAAAAGTTATGGTCATTTCAAAACTACCGAATTTCTTGAAACACCCTGTATATTTTAAGTTGAAGATATGCTTTAGATATTTCGTTTCCTTGCTCAAAACGACTTCGTGGATTGCATCGTGACTAGTGCTGGGGGCGTTGAAGAAGATATCATAAAGTGCTTGAAGGCTACATATATTGGTAAACTTTATGATTTTATTCCTTCAATATATTGGTTATGGTTTAGGAAGTTTCAACATGTGTGGAGCTAAACTCAGAGAGAAAGGGCTAAATAGGGCTGGAAATATGCTGATACCTAATGATAACTACTGTGCTTTTGAAGAATGGTTGATGCCTATCCTGGATGAATGTCTCAAAGAACAGCAAGCAGCAGTCGATCCCGTCTTTTGGACTCCTTCAAAGGTAGATTGCAAGTTGCGAATAGATTCAAAGTTATTTTTTTGCTCGTTAGCTAATCCATCGCTTGGGCAAAGAAATCAACAACGAGGACTCGATCTGCTATTGGGCTTTCAAGAACAATATTCCGATATTTTGTCCAGCACTTACAGATGGCTCCCTTGGAGACATGCTCTACTTCCACTCTGTTCGCAGCACTCCTGGGATAAGACTGGATATCGTTGAGGTAGTTTTCATTCTGTGCTCAAGTGGCTTAATTTCATTTTCTTCAGGATCTTCGACACATCAACACGATGGCAGTGAAATCTTTGAAGACTGGCGTAATAATTTTGGGCGGTGGATTTGTGAAGCACCATATCAACAATGCGAACCTGATGAGAAATGGCTCTGACTACACAGTCTACATCAATACTGGGCAGGTTTGTTTTTACTCACGAAAGTATTTTTGTTTTCGAAAAATTGCTTTTAGGAATTTGATGGCAGTGATTCAGGGGCTGAGCCAGATGAAGCAGTGAGCTGGGGCAAGGTGAAGACTTCAAGTAATGCTGTTAAGCTGGTGGCTGATGCGACTCTTGTCTTCCCTATTATTGTTGCCAGGACTTTTGCCAAATACTTTCACTCAAGGTATGTGTATTTAATACTTGTTTGCATTGTATATTTCACGATTTTGCTAATTTTAGGAGACTCAAAGAAAGTCAGTGAAGCAGATCTATATTATGAAAATATCGTTTATTTTTGTACTGTTGTTGGTGTTGTTACGCGTTGATAAATTTTTACGCAAAAGTTTTTTTAACAGATACGGGGAGACGAAGAAGTGTATAGTCACTAGGCATTGGAAACTCAATGATATAGACTGAGCTAAACATGAGTTGGGTGGTCTGTTTCTCAAATCATCAATTTGAGCGAAAGAAAGTCTTAACACATTAAAATTTTTGGTTTTCTCTTTTGCAAACCAGTGATTTGGCTCTGTTCAAATGCCAAATACGAGTTGAACGATACAAGTTGAATCGCCCTTGTTCTATATATTTGTTGAGTATCCAGCTTGTACGTGGCATTTTCCTGCACATTATACTTATACTAATAAGTGCTTTGCAAAGCCCGTCGTGACGAGGTGACTTGAAACTTTTTTAGGTGACTTTAGGTGATCTACTTTACGTGATCTGAAAAAGGGACAGCACTTTGTAATAATGGCCTATATATATATTGCAAAAAAACAAGCTTTTTATAAAATATCGAAAGTAAAAAAAACAGTGAGAGTTGAGTTAGACTAGTTCTTACACAGTTATTAGACTAGTTCATGCTGATTACACGTATGGACATTTGTGAAGGCTTTTTCTCGACCGCACTTGTGCTTTGCACTTTCATCAGACCATAAGGACGTCTGATATTTTTAATAGAAGAGTAGCTACTACTGCTACTGCTGCTGGATGTTGAGTTAGTTCCTGAAGAACGGGACATGTCTGAAATAATTAATCTTGGTTTTGAATTATGTTTAAAAGGGGGACTTTCATATACGCATCGTCTAGGTCACAGGTTCGATTACCACTGGCTGCACATCTTATTTTTTCGTCTTTTTTATTTACAGGTTCGTTGTCAGAATGATCCTCGCACTGTTGGCTAACCAACAAGATCAATAGCATAGGGTTTCACACCTACTGAAGCTTGTATCTAGGCTAAAATATGCTCGATTACCGAAAATTGATCGTTTTGGGGGTTTTCTTTGAGTGGTTTGATTTATAGTTTGTGGATTTTTTCTACACGTCACAAGTTTCATTCAATGAAACTTTAGCCAAGATTCGGAACTCCTACACAAAGTGCGCCCCAAAATTTACGCCCCAAATAATGCTTTTATTCACTCATTAAACACGTCATAATCCCAATCAGAATCCAATACTTGGCGTATCTCGATTTCACCATTTACACAGACATACACATCAGAAATATGTTTCCACACATAGAACAGAGTATCGGGACCTTTAAATTTTTTCTTCCATAGATATTCTGAGAGAAAATTGATGAACAGGTGGGTTGGTTCCTCCTCGCTCCCTGTTTGCTTGCTTGAATTTTCCCCAAACGGATTCTATTGTTTGCGTATAAACTTCGGGACAAACACAACTCTGTACTAACAACAGTATAAAAACAGTATATGCAGGATACAGTACAGGATAAAAACAGTATATAATTTTGGGGCGCACTTTGTGTAGGAGTTCCTCTGGGCTATCATACAGAGAAAAAACAAATTCGCATCGTAATTTAAATTTCGAAAAGCAATGCCCAATTCCATACCATCTTACCCAGGGCTGTCCCAGAACTCTTTAGTATTACTTTTGGAATTTACGTTTTTGAAATAATAATTTACATGATCTTATGTAAAAAAATGTAGCTCTGCTTCTAGCGTCTTTTTCAGTATATGGTTGAAAAATGGAAATTGCAGTTCCCAAAATAATACCGAAATCCTACCCCTCAAAAGTACTCAAACTCTCGCAAGTTACCTGTTTTTCTGAAATGATTTTGCTGTGGAAATTTTTTTATCCGATTCCTCATGAAATTCTGACTCTAAAAAGTTACTAAACGCGTTGAGAAATACTCTAATTTTGATGGTCTTTTGCTTGAAATCCCAAAATTAAGGCAGTTGCTGACCGTAAAGCACGGCTGGAAATAATTCCAATCGATTCCTCGATAGTTTTTGGTCCTAGAAGTCAGTAAACTTCATAAAAAATAAATAAGGTGTGCACCAGGGTTGCCCCGGATATCCGATATCCGGCACTTTTTGACATCCGATATCCGATCCGATATTTTTTCATATCCGGTGCAGCCCTGGTGTGCACCTAGCGGGATTAGACAAGTCGACTTAAGGGCGATACATATATGAAAGTCCCTCCCTTTAACTATTTACCTGTGACATCTCCGGTTGTAGTGGCTGATCGGCGGAGCCCTATGGACAGCGAGGAGGGTGTGGAAGAAGTCATGTTCGACTTGGAAGACCCACTGGTGGTTGAGGAAGAAGAGGGTGGGCCTTTAATAACGATTTTAAGAATTTTAGTTTGTAAATTAATTGACGTACCGGATGGTGTGTATAGTGTGCTTGGTCTGTATTTCTGCAAGGAAGGATCATATTTAGATCCTTCAGAGCTCCTGGAAGAGGGAGTAATGCTAGCTGAGCGGTATCTTGCTGGAAATTGTAAAAATAGTACTAGTCTGTATGGACTTACAGTCTATCTATCAGTCTAGGAAAAAAGATATGGTCGTTTTCTAATAAGGAGACATAAAAAATCCGGACTCAAATCCCAAATCAAACCTCACTTTCTATTGTATTTTTTTCATTTACATTAAATCCAATTACCTGTAGACAGGGGTAATTTTGACCTCCTTTCATCAGCAGCATCCGAAGAAGCAGAAGCAGCATCAGAATTACTGCTAGATCCTTTCATATTAGTAGGCATAGGGCTGGGTGACCTCTGAGTAATGGTTATTTGAGGCTGCGGTCTCACAATGGCTATTTTGGGGGCTGCGGGCCGAGATGTTCTCCAAGCACTCGGAGAACTGGAATTTGAAGCAAGTACTGAAGCTGACAAGTTTGCGGCTTGGGTACTGAACAGTTTTTGGTCAAAAAATTTAATTTAGGTAAATACAGTCACCTTAGTGGAGGTTTTTCTACGAGATTTGTGGTTGCCGACCTTCTCAAGGAGTGCCTTCTTGGTTTAGTGTCTAATTGGATGTCACTAACCGGGCTGTCAGGTACCTTGGTTTCTACTTCCGGCTCTTTTTCAGTCCATAATTTCTTCTCCTCGGCTAATTTGGCTCGATTGGCTCGGTTTTCTTTGGGATCAGTCTCGGCTCTGGATAGTTCACAGGCAAACTGCAAATTGAGAGTTGACAATGGGTTTTATTTAGGGTTTGTGAATTGATGGAGCTTTTTAGAATTAGTATTTTTTTAGAATTTTTAAAACACTACAAAAAGGAGAAAGTGCATGTGCACCAAAAATTTGAGATCATTTGAGGTCAAATTTGAGGTCATGTGACGATAAGGTGACGTCACAGTTTGAAACCTCCTTTTGGTATCGGCAACATTTGCTAGTCACCAGATCGGAACCGTTTTTTCCCATTAAAAAAGACAAACCTGTTGAATGAGCTGCCTAGTGTTGACATTTTGCTCAGATATAAGCAGTTCTCTGACCACTTTCTCCAAACTTGATAATTCTTCATCGTCATTGGGAAATGTCAAAAACTGCTTGATCTTGGCTAGAACACGGCAAAGTTGCAGTCTAAAAAAGTTATGATTTATGAGCAGGTTGGAATTTTACATACAATATTTGTGAAAATCAAACCTTATATTGGAAACTTTGTCTTCAGACAGTTTTAAGATGGATGCTAGGAAATGTTTGATAAAGAATTCTCGGCTGAAATGTTCAAGGACAATTGGAACAATATCTAGCAAAAGACGGCGTCGAAAACAGCTATCATGCTGAGCTATTGCTGAATAAATGTATTATTTAAAATGGACTTGTTTAAAAAATGTGAACTTACTCGTTGTAAAGAAATCGATCACTAAATTGCGATTCTTGGCCATAGGAAATTGGCGCATGATTAATAAAAGGGTCTGAGCTGCGGCTATTCTGCATGGTAGGGCTCTCTGAAATTGAATAATGAATATTTCCTGCTCATCCTGCTATTTTTCGAAATTTGCCTTAGACCACTTTTTTCAAAGAATGGGTCATCAATCAATGTTTTGCTTTTTTTGGATTGGCGAAATCTGAATCTTTTCTATTTTTGAGACCCAGCTGTCCACAGGGAATCGGCAAAAGCCTTCAAAAACCAAAATATAAAAGTGTGAGACACAGATGGAGGTCGAACTTTTTGGGAGTCACTAAATGTACCGTTTTCACCCTCTTTTTGAAGATAAATTTTAGGGCTGTGATTTTTGTCTAAAATTGAAATATTTCGGAAATATTCACACGGCTATGCGGTTATTTTCCGAAAATTGGCACCACAGCCTATATCAGATTCAGTAAATTAAAAAAAAACATGGTAAAAAACAGGTTGTTTTTGAAAAACAAAATTAAACCAATTGAACCCAACTGAAACTGACCGCCGTCAGGACTTCCTGTTGAAACATAGGCACAAATGTAACGAATAAATCATTGATCGGGATCAAGCACTTGATCACAGCCAAATTGTTCAAATACGCTTCATGACTTCGCCAGGCCCCTGTGCTTCTGATCAGCCTATTGCAGCCAATTAAAATTCTGTCCAGTTGCACCCTGGTGATTGGAACAGCATCATTGGTTTTATGAACCTTCAAGTAAGAAGCACTGAGGTCATCTTTGGAGTGCAATTTGGCAGTAGATGCATGGTTAGAAGAACCAGGCTTGACACCTTTGTAGAGGGCGTCCAGTGTTTTGTGCAGATTGCCAGTCAAATGTTGAACTACCTCAGCTGCTCCACTGCACATTAGCTCTACAAAGGGGCCTAATAGGGCTTGCTGCTCGGATTGGGAACGAAGCTGGACAATTTCGTGGAATCCAGAAGCTATGGTGCTTCGCACCTGAATATGTGGTGTGGGTTTGAGCCAAGAAATTTTGTAAAGTATAACACGGGTGGGTACCTGACCGGTTCGGAGAGAGTTTTTTGGGGGAAGACTGCCCTGACCATATACCCGGGTCCAGAAAATCAGTGTACCCGGGAACTGGGTTTTGCCATATTGCCCACCCGTGTACCATCCCAGAATAAAGTTTTGAATAAAGAATAAAGTTAAAATAGTGGAATATTACCTCGTCATCACTGTCCTTGCAAAATCGTTCAAGAATCGGCAGAAGACGCTCATTGAAATGCTCTTGTCCATAGACCATTGCAAAGCACTGAAACAAAAATATCATTTATGTCTATTATTGGGATAACTTTTTTCATTGTTTTTAAAAAATTTAGTTGTGATATTGATAATTAGGGTTGTCGAAACGGTTACCCGTTTTTGGGAGTAACTGGACTCGAAACACGTGAAATTTCGGGTTTCGAGCCCAGTCTGAGTACCCGACTCAAAAATTCCAAGTACTCGACGACCATCTTGATATTCCTAATCACAATTTCAATTCTGTATAAAAAAATTCTTGAATAAATTTTTTCGGATCTCTCATTACACTACAAAAAAGTCTTCTAGCATTACGAAAATTCAATTTTCGTCTAAAATATCGCCCCAAAACCAAAAACGCACCGGAAAATTATAAGCACACATCCTTCTGCAGGAAGTATGTAGCGTAGAGTGACCTCCATAATTCCTCTCTGCCAAGTTAGGTGAAGTCATACTGCTGCTCAAACCCGCGGAACTGTTATTGCTATTTGCAGAGCTGCCAGAATTAGACAAATCCACCAATCTACAAAAGGTGTCGAGGAACCACTTTTGCTCTGCACTAGATAGCACATCCCTCAGAGATTCCAACCAGGGCCCTAACTGGCGAGCTACTGCAGTTAGAGAAGCATCTCTCAGGATTAGAGCTTGATCCGTGCATTTGCGGAGCAAAGGCACTACAATGTTCTTGCGACTTTCTAAAATTGTGAAATAGAATATAAAGGAATGGGTATTGAAAGAACCTTTAGTAAAGTAGGGCAAACACACAGCAATAGTGTTGAGAATGGCTTCTCGCACTCCAGGATCCTCATCTTTGCATAATTCTATGAGACAAGGTAGCAATAAGGTCACACACTCGGCTGAATTGCTAAAAGCTGGAAGTTTTTAAAGAGGATTCTATTTTGAAAAAAGGAAGTGCGTGTACTTGCGTTTCTATGACTTTTTTAGATGAGGGTGTCCGGAAGGCTTGCCTATAACTGACCAAATAGAGAACTGACCAATAAACTATTTGGTAAAAAAGGCAACTGACCAAATAAGGATCTGACCAAATAACATATTTAAACAACTACTTATTTAAATTTTAAATTGTTTGGCCAATCGTATATCTGGAAAAGAACATTTGTCCTACGCCTGTTTTCATCAGAAACCGTAGTGATTTCTTTAACAGTCTTGTAACTGTTTTTAAGGTGTTAGTCTGCAGCAGCACGGATCAAGTTACAACTTCAGAAGGCGAAGAAAATTTGGTTAGTCAATAGAATTTTAGTAAGTTTTATCCTATTTATTTACGTGTTTTCAGTGGAACGTCAGCGAAATTCCGTCGCTCTGCAACATCTGTTCTCAACAAGTTGGATTTGGTCTGTCGACAGCTCCGGGTACTCTGCAATAGTAAAGGGCAAGGATGACCGCGCTACTTCCAGGTAAGTCATTTTATCACCATTCTCATTCACAGCAGATTCCTTCATGATCCCACGGGTCACGGGTCAAATGTTGACCCACCAATTCTCGCACCGTCAGTCTGACCCGCGAGTCACTCGCTAAAATGACTCGTTTTTCTTGCATCGTGACCCGCTACTCAAAAAATGTGACTTGCCAGTCATTTGAAATTTATAAGTAAATTTTGTGCCGTGACTCGCGGGAGTATGAAGGCAGCTAGTGTGAATCATATTCACTTTAGTCAAGGACTTCGCCATCAAAGCAATCAGTGGAGTGCCTAGTGACGAGATATGTATGTTATTTTCCCCTGCATCGAATATTTTTTATGTTCTAGTTTTAGGGGACTTTCGCCGCTGGTTAATTCCTTTCCTGCGCTGCCAGAGCTGTTTCCATGGTCTTATGAAACGCGAAATGGATTGTTCAAGTCACTAATCCAGCAGTAATCTTTTTGTTATGCCTGATTGATCGCTCATGAATCATATTCTCGTTACAATTTCATGTTTTTAGTGTTGGGGTTAATAAAGTTGTTGAAAAATTTTTTCATTGTATTTAGAAATTATTGCTGAAAAAAGCCTCTTGGTCAGGATGGTGAAGTAAAGATAGGTGATGTTCCCAATCCAGCTTGAAAATAATTGATACCGGGCTTTTGGGCCGGCCCATCAACAGGTCTGCTTTGGACCAAAAGAGTAAATTGACCAAATGTTCTTTTACAAAACAAGTAAGAGACCAAATATACGATTGGCCAAACAATTTAAAATTTAAATAAGTAGTTGTTTAAATATGTTATTTGGTCAGATCCTTGTTTGGTCAGTTGTCTTTTTTACCAAATAGTTTATTGGTCAGTTCTCCGTTTGGTCAGTTATAGGCAAGCCGTCCGGAAATTATGCGCACATTTTCGATTTTTAAGTTTCAAATGTTACGCACATCGATTTTTATTAATTTATGCTGTCTGCATGATGTACCGTATGTTTTTTTATTTTTTATATTTTCCAGAATTTTTTTAAATGATCTTGCCGTTCAGATCAATCATCAAAAATATTCTCCGTATAAAAGTTCAAACTTGGGCCAGAAGGAATGTGCCGAATCATCGTTAGTGGGTGCCTTGACAAGTTTTTGTTTTTTCGTCGCATTTTATCATTTATTTTCTTCTTTTCTCTCTGGATGTTGTGTATTTTGATATCGAAAACCCCATAATTCTGGAGATTTCTACGGGTATGAGTTCCGAAAATGTAAATCGACCGGGAAAGGGACTACATACACAAATTTTTTTTTCGATGAGCGCGTAATTTCCGGACACCCTGTAGTTTCAATTTTGGCGGGTATTTTCGAGTATTTTTCCGTTTCTTTTGTCAAGTGATCATTCTAAACTTGAACCAGACACTCAGGCACTTTATGATACAGTAGAGTTTCAACGCCCTTCCTTTGTTAAAATAGGGTGGCATTATATTGAGATCTGCGAGTCTTTACGGGAAATTGCTGAGTTTTGAAAAAAAGGATCGGTGAAATCGGAATTCTTGAGGACATTTAGCCCATCGGGAAATTTCTCAGAATACAAACTCCTGCCAAAATAGATACTTTAGCGAATTTATTCTAAAATATGCCCCCCCTCCTCCTTTTCCACTTTGAAGACTCATACCGTAGTCTAAACTTTAGAGAGAATATTTTACTCAGCTTTTTCAAATTTTTGTTGCGCACTTGAAAAAATTGGGGATTAACCTCAGATTTGACAAATTTTTGAGAGCTATAACAAAACAGCCCTGGCGCTATTTTAGAGAAAATACGGTATTTACTTTAATAGGCCGACGGTCTCTAATAACTCGACACCTCCTACTTTGAGGACCTATATCTCAGACTGGATAATTTTTTTGCAAAGCCTTTTTTTTGCATTTTTTAAACTCCCACGAGCTCTACCGATTCCGCTTTTTCGATCTTGGATTTTTTGACAATAAATTTTTCTGATTTTTGGTATTGTTGCGTCTTCGACGCAAGTGATGTCTACAAAATTCTTCACTTTCCCAGCCTGGGGTTTGGTGGCCTATTGGTTAAGGCGATTCCCTGATCAAAGTGGGAATCAAATATCCCCTCCATTCTCACGAGCTGGTGGCCGTGGCCGCTCGCGACAGGTATATTGAAATATAACCCGACATATCGGCCTATTAGAGTGAGTACGGTACGGTAATATTAAAAAAACACACGAACTTCTGAGCCACAAACTGTCTTTTTACCGATTAAGAATCTTACTTCAAAGACTGCGCAATGGTAGACAGTCGCTGGGCAATGGTTGTTCTTACAGCAGCACTCGAGTCTTGACATAGCATTTGGGCACATGGGGCTAGGTCTTTGCGGACGCTTAAATGTTCAAATTTTTTACTACAGAAACAAAATAAGAGTGCAAATTATAGTGACTAACAATTCTGCTGGAATAATAGTTGCTAGTTTTTCCAGCAATCTAGCCGAAATCACCCGGCGCTGAACACGCCTCGTGGGTTCAGCTTGACTGACAGCCAGGGGTACTATCTGAAAACTTTTCAAATTAGGATACAGATATTTTTGGGATGATTTAATTGGCCATCTTGCCAAATACTCTCGTTTAGGGTTGGCCAGTGGCGTAGCCAGGTGGAGGAGGGAGCAGGGGCAGGGGCCCGGATTTTTTTACTAATTGATACCCCGTCAGATTTTTTTAAAGGGGAGGGAATTTCATATACGCATCGCCTGAGTCACAGGTTCGAATACCACTGGTTATTTTTTATCTCTTTTTATTTACAATTTTAGTTTCAAAATGATCCTCACACTCTTGGCTATTCAACAAAATCATAAGCGCAGGGTTTTACACCTACTGGAGCTTATATACAGGCTAAAATAGGCTCGATTTCCGAAAATTGATGGGTTTGGGGGTTTTCTTTGACTGATTTGATTGGTATTTTCTGACTTTTTTCTACAAGTCACACGTTTCATATGCCAAAAAAAAGCCAAGATTCCACGCTTTCATTTGAGTTATCATATAGAGAAAAAGGTATATAATTAGTTAGAGCTAAATTTCGAAAAACATCCAACGATGTCCAATCCCATGCCATCCTGCACAGGGCAATCATTTGCATTAAATCCCAAAATTAGGGCATTTGCTGGCAGTAAAGCAGTGCTGGCAATGGTTGCAATCGATTGCTCGATAGTTTTTGGTCCTAGACGTCAGTGAACTTGCTGAAAAGTATAGTTAAAACAGAACTTCCAACTCAACGTTTCCAAAATCAGACAAATCTTTTAAAAAATCAGATTTTTGAGTATTTCTGGTGTCTAAAATCAACCAAATCTTAAAAAATCATATTTTTAGACTAAAAATCAGATTTTTAAGGACTCCTGGTGTCTAAAATCAACCTTTAAAAAAATAGGGTGTGCACCCAGGAGGATTCGAACCTTCGACCCTAGGCGATGCGTATATGAAGTCCCCCCTTTTAAAATGGTGTAAAAAATTTGATGTCCCCGTCAGAAATTCCATGCTACGCCGTTTGCCTCTCTGTGTGTTTTTATGCCGGGAGAGATTTTAAAAAACTTGTGATGCGAAGAGGGATTCGGGGACGAAGGGAGCAATTTTCGCGGAGTAATGCGCAATGAGATCCAAATGGACAAGTAAACAGGGAGGTGTAAAATACGGGGGCTGCAATTTATCCTGCTAAATGTGCCAAAATATAAAATTTTCGAAACAGAGATGGATACGGGGTGGGGTCTAGAAAAATTAGCGAAAAAATAAGGAAAAAACCTTTTCATAGAAAAAATAATAATTGGCAAATTAGAATACTTAAAGCACCATGCAACTTGATAAGCACAGCAATCTGCGAAATTTGAATTCGTGCGGGACCATCATAATTTGGTCAATAATGTTTTCGAATTATTTTTTGTTTGCATTTAAAATTTATTCAAAAATATGAACCATCCACTAGTCCAGCCCAAGGTTGCTTGACATCGCCATATCGGACCAGTTAGGTTACTTCCATTGCTCTGCAGTTATCTACAGCGAGAAATCATTTTATATTGGCCTATAAGTGAGATTCAAAATTTAAATGGACACAAAAAATAATTCAAAAATTTTATTGACCAAATTATAGTGGTCCCCCGCGAATTCATATTTCACAAATTGCTGTGCTTATCAAGTTTCATGGTTCTTTAATTTTTTTTGCTAAATTTTTATAAGCGTCAAAATCAACTTAAACTTTGTGAAAAAATTCTCAACCCCAAACCTGCAACCTCAAAACTCAAATTTTTTAGAATAAAGAGAAAAAGTTAATGCAAAGAAAAAAGTCAGTTCAAAAGTAAAAGTCATTTTTCTTGTGGGCAAAAATAGTTTTTTCAAAGCGAACATTTAAAAAATTGGGTACAAACCATGGAAAACCATTACTTATAAGCCAAAACAGCAGAGAACAAGCAATCCTTATGGGTGATTTCCCTTCAATTAATCCCTAGGGTGTGCGCCCACTAAAATATTCAGACATCAATTTTTTTATTTTGGATATTTTTGTTTGTTTTCCCTTTTTCCGTCAAAAGGTAAATATTTTGGGGAAACTTTATATGGCCTTTTTAAAAACAATGAAGTGACTGACCAGTTCAGTGACTGCGTGCACACGAACAGATTCTGCGACGTCTACTAAACTTTCTAGCCAAGCTGCCGCAGTCACTAAAACCAATATTTATTGCAGGCAATAAGGATGAAAAGACTTGGATTATTTGGTAAAAAAGTTATGAAATTAAACATTTTGGAAGCATGCAAGCTAGGAATTTTTACGTAAAAATTTCTTAGTTTCACTGGTTTACGAGGTGATATTTAAAAAAGTAAAAAGTAAATTCATCTATCTATATATCAACTTATTCTTCAAGTAAATCATAATCGCATAATTAATTTTAACTTAGAACGAGTGATATTTATGTAGACCCAACAACTATAGACAATGCAAAACCTTTATTCTGGTAAGTGATCGCCTTCGTATTCGACAACTTATTCCCATTGATGGCCTAATTCAGTGAAAGCACGGACAAAGAAACCTGAAACCATGGCTTTGATGCGAAGAAATCGTAAATTGTGTAGTCAAAATTTCGATTTTCAAACCCAGCAATTAATTGAGTGCCAATTCTCATTTATTAAAAATTTTGCAACCCATACATAAATATGGTCTGTTACGTATAACCACCTACGAACTTATGGACCAACCCATTAACAATGAAGACATAATTCAATAATTTATTCAACAAATGTTTGTAACAACAACAAGGATGGCAGTCTATCTCGTTTCCACACTCCTTCGGTGGATTGGTCTGGATCGTGCACCAATCAGATGGCCTGCTCGGTCTCCGGACTTCAGCCGCCGACTCCCGCTATGCATTGAAAACAATGGTAGGAGTGTGGAAACGAGATAGACTGCCATCCTTGTTGTTGTTACAAACATTTGTTGAATAAATTATTGAATTTTCTCTTCATTGTTAAAATAGCCATAACTTTGTGAAAAATCGAGGAAATGACCCGTTCTTTTTTTAACGTAAAATTCCAGACTCTGAGCTTTCGAATGCATGGTCGGGGAGGAGAAAAATGGGCCTTTTCAAATTGGGCCAATGCAAATTAGGCCACATTTTTGAGTCAAACAACACGGGTACCAAGGCAATGTTTTTTCACCAGACCTTTACTCTCATTATTTCTGTGCTTGATTTTTTTCACTGCTTATTTTAGAAAATGGAAGGTGCATGCAATACACAGAAGGGAAATTTGCTTGGTTTCTACAATGGCTAAGCAATAAGCTTTTGTCGGGTGCGTCAATGTGATGGAAGATGGATATGGCGATGTACAAACAGAAGCTGTGGAGGGACTGCTATTTCAACCAATGAAGATGATCTGACTGAAAGTAAAGAGCATCACGGGCATCTTACCGACTCAGCACTCGTTTAGGCTCTGTTTTCAGGCTCTGTTTAGTCCAAGTAATGTTTTGTTTAGGTCAGAAAGTGAGTATCAAACGCAGTGTCAGAATCAGGGCGGAATCGTGATACACCGGTCAGAAGTATTGTAGATGAAGCTTTCGAAAGATTATCTGGGGAAACTCTACTCATGATGCCGGCAAAAGAAACTCTTACAGGTAAGCTCCGTATACTAACACAGTACTCAATCTTGTAGCTCGGTTAACTCGCCATCGGAACAAGGATATTGGGTTAGTCAACAGAGGAGAAAGAAGCGAACCAACAATGGCGTGGAAAATTGGAATCGCCAATTCAACGAATATTTCCGCCACGACAGTCCGTCTCTTGACGACTTTAATCTGAAGCTACAAGTCGACGAGGAAAAAACACTTAAGAGGACATCCATGTCATCCACTTTTGTTCCGTTTAATAGTGCATGAGGGCCTTTACTTTTAGCCGAGAGTACAGTCCTATACCGCACGTCAAAGGAGGAATGAGGTCTAAAAAAGCAATTTGTTCAGGAAAACAGATCCAGCAGCTGACTGCCAACTATGCCAATGGAGTCGGATTACCTCGTATTGAATTTCTCGTATCCATCGCTGCTCATTTGGAAAAGTACCAAAGAAATTGTTAAAAATCTGTTTGCTTGTTACTGTTGTGTGTGGGACGAGTGCATAAATTAGTTCTGGTGAAAGCGTGCATTAACTTTTTTCAACCTATATCTGAAAGGAGGCATTCATTAGAGAGATACGGAAATAATAACTAATGTTGACCAGAAAAAAACCGTAACAAAAATTTCATCCCTCTGTATTGAAAGTGAATTGCATTTTCTCAAATGGGTACAGTCTACAATTACGTATAATGCTTCGCGTTATAACGCCACCAAGAGTCGGTCACAAGAGGTGGCTTTATATAGAATCTAGTACAACGAATGAAGTAAAAAAGCATCAAAATGTAAAATTTTAAAAAGCACTCAAGGTTAGGAAAAAGGTGAAAGTCTAGTGAAAAACCAAAAAAAAACGGTGTTGGTGAGTTAATAGAGAGGGGTGAGCTATTAGAGCATATACGGTAATAGTTTTATAACTGAAAAATATGGTTTTTGGTGACCGTCTATAGACAGCTTCGATTTTTCAGATCCTTCTCAAAAATTATCAAATTATCTGCATAAGTTTTTACAATACGTCATTTTAAACAGAATCATATACAGGGTGCGCCAAAAGTCCTGACACGGACATAAAACTTAAAAAATCTCCATTGAAACATAGCAATATCGAAAAAGCAAAAACACCATAAGAAAGCCCAGACAATTCTGCACAAGATACATCATTCGGATTTCAAAATAACGATCATTTGGTTTGACAGGCATGCCTTCTTTTTCGCCAACTTTCGACCAGCGAGGCGAACAAATTCACCAATTAAATTGGCTTGCCGCACCCTGTAAATTGCACTTGCTTGTAACTCAAAAAGAAGCATTCTAATGCCCTGACTAATGTCTATAAAATTTGTGTTGAACTACAACTTTTCTTCGATTATACAAGAAGATATGACGATTTTAATGAAGGTCACTTTTTAGCACAAAATCTAAAAAATGTAGCAAACGTTAAGAAAAATTAAGGTAGAAGTCATCAAAACACTTGTATCTTTTTCTTAACCCAACGAAACGATCTCGCTCACCACTTTTTTTGAAGCCAAGAACACGGGATTTTGAATGACCACTAAACTGACCACAACTGTTACACAGAGTGTGGCAAAACAACTAAATTAAATTTGAATTTGTTCGCCTCGCTGGTCGAAAGTTGGCGAAAAAGAAGGCATGCCTGTGTCAAACCAAATGATCGTTATTTCGAGATACGAATGATGTATCTTGTGCAGAATTGTCTGGGCTTTCTTATGGTGTTTTTGCTTTTTCGATATTGCTATGTTTCAATAAAGATTTTCGAAGTTTTATGTCCGTGTCAGGACTTTTGGCGCACCCTGTATAAAAAAATCAAAATTCACTTAAAAATAAACAACACCAAAATAATCAATCAAAGACACCACTAATCCAGGTCCTTTTTGGCTTTGTCACCGTGATTTTTGAATTTCTTTTATCTTGATAAAGTGCCTAAGTACCAAAGTGGGCTATTGAAAATTTCTTGCGTACCTAAGGGAATTAAAAAGCTTGTGAGTCGCTACATGCGGGTCGTCGACGCTTGCGAGTCTTACTGGCAAAAACACTGAGTTTTTCAATCAACCAATAAATCGAAATCCCTGCAATTTTGGACCAGACTGACCATAGACAACTGGTGATTGAAGCCTTCGAAAAATGGTTAAAAAATATCAGAGACCAAGGTCGGGGTCGATTCAATGGCGGAGCTCGATTATTTTGCAGCTCTAAAGTCTTGTATCATAAAAACAGTTGTTATAAATGCTCATGGGGTGCATTTCCAGCACTTTGTGTACAACATTTGCATGTCTGTTGGCTCTAAACAGATGGGTGGGGAGAAGGAGTGGCAGTGAGGGTGGAGTTATTTTGCATTGGATTAAATCACAACCATAATTATTTTTGCCCCTGTTCTATATACAACTTTTATTACGTTTTTTGTGAAATCATGTGACCGGTAAAAAACTATAACAAATATATTTACCGTTTTCTTTTTGGTTTTCCACATTTTGCAGTATGTAGTTGAGCAGTTTCTCGGGTAAATCACTGAAACTTACTTAATAATCTTGGGATTTTGCAAAAAGTGAGAAAATGACCTGTTCCACTGCGAGTACTTTTTGTCTTTAATAATGTTTTTGAAGACCACCGCTGATTCGCAGTGAACATCCAAACTGGAAGGTTCCTGTGCCAGAACTTCCTGAAAAGGCAAAATCAAAAGTTTAGATCAAGATATCTTTAGGAGCTTTACAAAAACAAAGTAATCTTTGCTTCAACTTCTAGCTTGGCTAGGGTTTGACCATTTTTTTCAATTTTTGATTTTTTTTCGACTGGAATCCAATATTTTTTAGATCAAATTATAAATGCAAATTATAAATCCAAAATAGGTGCGCTATTTAGCTTTCTAAAAAACTGTCAATATTAAAATACAAGGGACCACAGGCGCCTATCGGCGCCTCTATAGTATTTCGAAATTTCGATAGTGCATTCATCGTGAAAAACTACGCGTCTATCTACGTCTACGTTCTTTTCGAGACATCGCAAAAATGGCCATCGTTGGAAGCAGAAAAACCATCCTCCAGGCCTACCCCAAAATCCTCCAACTCCAATTTTGAGGGACCACAAAAGTTTTTCTTTTTCGAAGACATTTTCGTGGGTCTCGGCATAAAAAGACGCTGAATTGTCTGAAGTTTGGGGTTCCGTCGAGACATTGCCGAAAATAATCGGAAAAATAAGCAAAAATGGCCTGAATGTGGTCAAAATGTCCATTAAAAAGTAGGACGGACACATGCCAAATACTATATAGAGATTTCTCACAAAGTTGGAATCCTGCCAATTTTCGACTCATATACTTCAAAATCAGAACTAGTTGATCCCCCTCCTTGAGATAACTTCCTCTTGGGTATCCCTAGTTTTTTTTTGTTTGCATAGTTATGTTTTTTTGGAAAATTTAAAAAAAAACTCTATTTTTAAACTTGGAAATTTCGACCCTACCGGAGTATACCCCCCAAATGAAATTTTTTTAAAAGTGTTTCCAAACACCCTATATCAACCTAAAATTACCTCAGAAGTTCAAAAAAGACATTATTTTTGTGTTCTGGTCAATAAAAAATTGAGTTTTGAGTTTGTTCTAAATTTCGACAATTTGCCTGTTTTACCATGTTTTGGTCACTGGAGCTGGGCAAAAAGAGCCTCTAAATGCATTTTTGATCAAGAGTCTTGCTCGGAATTATGTCTAAGGTATGTGGGTGTGCGCATCTCTAACTCCCAAGCCCCTGCCCTTCGGGGCAAAGAGGCTTGGTTGTTGAGGTGAGATGCGCACCACATACCTTAGACACAAATCACTCGAAAGTGACTCTGGATGCATAAAAATGTATGCATACCAGAGTTTCTTTATGCGGTAGGCCCCAGTTAACAAAACTATGTTCAAATTCCATCTTTTTGGGGCTAAGGTACCTTCAACATCTGATTTACTAAGTTAAAATAAACAGAAATCAACTAAAAATACCAAAATTCAAGATTTTAAAAAATCGACTTTTTATAGAAAAAAGTAGGTGAAAACACCTTTTTTATCGTGTTCAACGTGTAGAAAATGCTTAAAAATGGTTAAAATGGTGTTTTGAAAAAGTTCAAAAAAAATTTCATTTGGGGGTATACTCCGGTAGCGCCGAAATTTCTATAACTTCCCTAAAAAATATTCTAAATATATTTTAAAAAATTAGTCAAAAAATAAATACAACATGAGTGACGAAAGCATTTTTTGAGGAGCAGATACCAACTGCAGTAGTGTCGAAACGGACAAAGCTTTTTTTGTAGCAAAAAGTCTTTTTTTGCTGCAAAAATTAGCTGCTGAAAAGGTTTGGACATTTCCAGGGACTTTTCTCGGCCAAAACTTCCAAACCAAAAAAAAAAGGGCATATTTGCAGCAAAAAAAGCTTTGTCCTGTCAAAACAGGTAAACCATAAAAAATGCAAGACGCAAAAGCTCAGTTCGAGGGTAAGATCACATGGGAAAGGGTAAAGAACGGCTGATTTTACGCTGAGTCAAGCTTAAAAGTACTTCTGACTGCTATAACACAACTAACCTGAATAACAGGCAATATTCTACGAATAGCTTCATCTCGTGTGTCTTTCGAATCCAACAAATCTCCGAAATTACGGATCACAGCTAGTTTTTGTATTTCTCTTCCAGTTCTGCAGAATTCTTTTTTAGAAACATCTGTACATGCTTCAAAAAACTGCGTAATTACTTTAGTGTTTTGACAGCGGTGTCCACTGGAGAGTCCATCAAATCGAATTCTTCCTCGGCTGCCGCAAAAAGTGCTTCCAAGGATTTGCGGGTGTTGGAACATTTTTCTTTTGTTTTAAGTTCAGCTTCGGTCTCCTCCTCATCTTCTTCCTCTTCCTGAACTGGGATACTAACTGACAATTTTAAGACTTGTTAATTTTACATCTTGGTTTGGAGCCTGAGGTCGAGGTAAAGTGATCACCACGTCTGCGTCCCTTTCAGTGGCTGCCATTTGGAATAGAAAAAGCAGTAAACAGCAGAAAAGGTGTAATTCAATAGACCTGAAATATTTTTTAAAAACTTCATGGCATTTCAAGGAGTCAAAACTTGAGCTTCGTAAAAAGATAGAAAAATCACTTATGTGGGATGTCAAATGTTTTTTTTTTATTTTGTAGATGTTTTAAACAATTTTAAATATATTTTTATAGATTTTATAGTTTAGCTGTAAAAAAATCAAAGGCTAAACTACACAATCTTGAAAACGCCCAAAATCAACTTTTAAGTTGTTTTTTCTATGTTTTAACACTCCGCTTGTCGTGCGTGATCTTTGTGACTCCTGGCTCAGAATTTTACGCTGAAAGAAGTTGGCCTTTGCTATAGCCTTCTGAAAATTTGAAGTTTTTAAATTTTTGTCTTGGCTCGAAATTTCGAAAAATGGTCATAACTTTTTATATGGTTGAGACACATTTCGACCTGCAAAAGTCTCCTATCCTGCTACAAATCGTAAAAACGAGTATTTATAAGTAATTTTCCAATCGTAAAAATATTTTTTTTGTTCCACATGTAGCCCTGAATCTCTAGTTTCAATGAGGTTTCATTTATTGCATGATCTCTTAAAAATGTAGTACAAAAAGCTATAAGTATGAACCAAATTGTTTTTCTGATTTGGTTCATACTTTTAGCTTTTTGTATTACATTTTTTAGAGATCATGCAATAAATGAAACCTCATTAGAAACTAGAGATTCAGGGCTACATGTGGAACAAAAAAAATATTTACGATTGGAAAATTACCTAGAAATACTCGTTTTTACGATTTGTAGCAGGATAGGAGACTTTTGCAGGTCGAAATGTGTTTCAACCATATAAAAAGTTATGACCATTTTTCGAAATTTCGAGCCAAGACAAAAATTTAAAAACTTCAAATTTCAGAAGGCTATAGCAAAATTTTTTGTCGCAAACTTTTCAAACTTTTCAGCGTAGAATTCTGAGCCAGGAGTCACAAAGATCACGCACGACAAGCGGAGTGTTAAAACATAGAAAAAACAACTTAAAAGTTGATTTAGGTCGTTTTCAAAATTGTGTAGTCCTGCCAAATTAACGTGTGATGTGGTAAAATAAAATAAATGCTGGCGCTTTGTTTTTTAGCTGTAGCGCCGGCGTTCGACCTCCCGGCGCTTTTTTCAGCGCCAAGCGCTGGCGCTCGGCTTTTTTTCTGATGCTGACGCCGATTTTTAGAAATTCCTGGCGTCGGCGCTAATTTTGAAAAATGGCCGGCGCTGATTTTTGGGTAGCGTGCAAGTATGATCGCAAATAATCTTTTTCGACGTGCTTAAGCTAAATTAAAATTGAGAAACCTTGGTGTTGGAATTATTTATGTACCGAATTACCGTATTTCCTTTAATTAGCCACCAGCTTCCAACAAGCTACCACCTCAACTTCAAGAGTCTATATTTTTGAGCAGCAAAAGTAGTTTTCATTGTTGTTTATTGCGCTCTCTCAAATACCACGAGCTCTACCAATTCTGTTTGCGATTTGGATTTTTGCATCCGAAAATTTTTCTTGTCTTGGGGGATCAAAAAAGAGCCCCCATGGTGGCTTTTTAGAGGAAGTGCGGTACTTTAAATCTTTCGATTTGAAATGAGTAACACTTTTTATAAATTACTGTTTGATTTTTTTATATTCTTGGTTTACAGCCTACTCTACTTGTTCTTATTATAAACATATACACATAAATCAATTAGCTGGATTAACGAGTAATTATGACAAGCGAAAAGAAATTCGATCCATAAAACGCATTCTAAAAAAGGGCATTTCTAAATAGGACCTCTGAAGAACAAAAAGCACAAAATGTGCAAAAGGCAAAACACAGATTTATATAAATGGTTTTAAAAGCTAAGAAAAAAGAGGGTGAACAATCGATTAAGAGAACTGACTTCTGCTACATTATCTGCCTCAGCCAAAAGGAATTATTGGCGTCAGAGGATTAGGGACAGCTGTCTTGATCAATGGCCAAAGCTCACACTTTCATCATAGCTCAACTATTGCACTGCTTTCTATAAATTTGTCAAAAGAGAAAATAAAACATCAGCAGCAACAGCAGGAGCCACAAGGCAATCAAAAGATGGGATGAAAAAAGGCACAAAGGAGTGAACAGATCGATTACCCTTTGCCTTTTGCTACTACTTATTCTGCTGGTTGAGCCCTGCTTGTTCTTTTAGCATACATATTTATATCACACAAGCAATGAAAAATGAATGATTTTTTCTACTTTTTAAGGTCCACAACAAAATGTAAAAATAACGAAAATTTTATAAGTTATGTGCCACTTTCTAAAGATAGAGAAGTGGAGATTTGCCAGCAGTTTTCATTATCTCGTGTGTACAATAAACATTTGCGTCATGGACAGGAAGACAAATTCAAGTGCAACATAGGATAGCCTTTCAATCAAATCAAAATCTCAGGAGACGGAAACTGCTACTTTAGGTATGTCGCGTTTATGCATAAACCGGTTCAGATCATATTGCTTTTTTGAGTTTTATAACACTCAACCTTCGTATTACTGGGCGCGAGGACAGCCACTGTATCGTGAGACAACAAATCATGCGTTTTATCGACAGCACTACTGATAGTCTTTTAAGTATCTTCTTTTAGTTTTTGCTTACAAAACCTAACTAAACTCGTTTTGCTTAGAACGAATGTATCAAACAAGCACAATTCAGCCGAATCTTAGAGAGTCTCCGGCAAATAGTGCCACAGATGTGTCAAAATATGCACGTTTTCCACTGGATTTCGTTGCCGCTTCAAAACGATTCAATGTCAATTTTATCGTTTGCAATGGAAGCAACGAGTGGGAAGTTTATAGACCAGATGACACAGTTTGCCGACCTGTAATACTTTTTTTTTTGAACTAGTAAGAATCAAAGACATTATAGATGATGAACTTGCCTTACCTTGAAGTGTCTTCGATTGCCTTGCATTATGAAAAGAATCACGTCAACCTAATCAACAGTGTTATAGAATGCTCTCCTATGATAGAAAAATACGATTAGTCTTTCTTCATCTTATATGTCTTGGTTGCGAAATAAATGTTACCTTAGTCACTACAATCACTCTATTAATCCTCCTACTCTCTAGTACCACTCCCGAAGAGGTTTGAAAAATAATTGTCGATGGAGGTGTCCGTGAAATTTTAGCTGAAAATTCCCACGTAAGATTCCCAAACTTTGAAAATAACATGAATTTTGCATCAATACAAAAAGACGAATTAATCAAATATATAACATGTATACAAAGACTAAAACCTTTACGGAACGAAATATATCTAAAAGTCAATTAAAGAAATAAAAGACCATTTTCTTCAAGCGGGGTAACCACATGGAGAAGAATCGGGCACACAAAATCGGTGCTATGCTTGGGTGCTGAGCTCAGCTCATGAGGTATATGTTGGGTTCAGAGTGGTTGGAGGCGTCCAAGAATAGTGGTTTAGATAGTCAAACATAGTCAAAAGCTTTAAACAATATGAAGTTTATCTTGGTGAAGAGAGGTATTCAACTAGAATACTTCGCTATCTTGATACTGAGGTTTTGGCTGGTAACTTCGGTATTTTGGTATTGTCAAACCGCGTTCAGCGCATGATTATAGGTAGGATAGCAAGGTTTGATTGAATTTTTCTTAAAATTCAAAATTATCGGGTACTGGAGGTGGACACTTGTTGTGGTAGGTACCTACCTACCTTCGAGGTAGATAGGAGACGAAAAACAGGTCAAAATGTCGAAATAACATGACTTCCTTTCAAGACAAAAAATACCCTGAAAAACATACCCCAAATAACCCCCCTGAAATAATGATAACGACGTGCGAAATAAGCAAGTTTGGTGTCATTCGGTTTCCTAGAGTGTCAGCTTTCGAATAAAAAAATAGTGTCTAAATCATGGAATATAAAAAAGTTATGGCCAAAATTCCTTCATGAGAAAAAATTGCCCCACCCTGTACTTTTGGTATTTTTTTACCAAAATTTATTCACTAATTGGAATCATCCCACAAAAATGTTGTTTTTGTTTATTCAGTCTGTGTATCCAGTTGTCAATGTATCTAGTCGGTGTATCCACTTGTCAATGTATCTGGTCGGTGTATCCAGTCAGTTTTGTATCCAGTTGGATTCATACCGACTCTTCATTGTGAACGGAGTGAAAGTAAAAGTGAGAGTGAAAGTGCAAGTGAAAGGAGTACTGTGTTCTGTGTTCTACGGTGAAAGTGTGAGTGAAAGTGTCGCATTGTGAAAGTGCCTTTAGCATATTGTCTTCATTTTACTGAATTTAGAAAAATGCAAACTTCGACAGACAAAATTCCTGGTCAAAGCAGAGTAGAGAAGAAGATCAACAAAATAAGATCAAGGGCTCCGGTTCTGTATGAGGGAAACACTAAGCCGGGCGACAAGTAAGGTTAACCTTTGTCATTCTTTCTTTTGACTTTGGTCGGTTGATTTTGCTTTAGATGTGAGTCTGCCGCTGCCTACTGGTTATTCGCCAACTTTTGTGGAAGCAGCGTGGTATGAATGGTGGGAGAAGGTATCATGTATACTTGGCCAAATTGGTCTTCTTATCTTCATAGTTTTAGGAAGGCTTCTTTCGTCCAGAGTACGGTCGTGATCTAAGGTAAACAGTTATGGCGTTCACATCCGCTTCAACCATGTGTTTAGTATTCCTAACCCCAAAGGAAGCTTCACAGTTGTCATGCCTCCACCGAATGTGACTGGTTCTTTGCATGTAGGACACGCTTTGGCACCCACTGTGCGATATTTTATTTCATTTGCTATAGATTTTGCTCACAATTTCTATTTAGGTTGAAGACGTAATGTGTCGATGGTAATGGGAACTTATGGTTTTTGATTCTATTTGTTTTTCTATTCTAGGCATCGAATGAAGGGAAAGACCGTTCTCTACAATCCGGGTGCGTTTTACACAACATTTGCTTTTTGCAATGTCATTATCACAAAATTTTAGGCTGTGATCACGCTGGTAAAACCTTTGCAATTTTTATATTTGAATGCCTTTGTAAAATGTCTTGGTTAAATTGCAGGGATTGCTACTCAGGTGGTGGTCGAGAAAAAACTACTGCGTGAACAAGGACTATCGAGACACGATTTGGGGCGAGAGAAATTCATTGAGGAGGTGTGGAAGTGGAAGGATGAGTAACATTTTGCTCAATATTGCTTTGCTGTTCACTACTCCTTTGAGATTTTAGGAAGCAATATACTATTCACGACCAGATCAAAAAGTTGGGAGCAAGTGTTGATTGGGGCCGCCACGTTTTTTCGATGGATCCGAAGGGTAGACTTTATGATATTGCTTTATTTTTTTGATGAAAATTTTGTTCACCCTGTATGCACTTTGTATTTTAAGAGGAGTTGAAAGCATTGACTTGTTTGCAGGAAGACAATCGTTACCGCCATCTTGTTGGAAAGGTTTGATTAGCTTCTTTCGTCTGCAAAATAGTTTTTATGATGGAATTTTAGAATTGCAAGCATCCTTTCCTTGATCGCTCCCTGTTGATCATTGCAGATTCATTCGTGGATATGAGTTTTGGAACAGGTATTTCATATTCTTCTTTTTTAAACCTATTAATTGGAATTCTAGGTGCTGTAAAGATCACTCCGGCTCATGATCATGTCGACTATGAAGTGGGCGTGCGACACAATCTGATGTTTGTTAACATACTCTCAGGTGAAGGCTATTTGCTTGACAATTGTGTAGGTTTCCCAGTTTCCGGATGCATTATCTTATGCATGCTATTGATGTGATCCTTACAGGGACAATTTTTTGGTATGAAACGTTTTGATGCTAGAATGAAAGTCATTGAGGCTTTGAAGTCCGAAGGGTTATTTCGTGGAATTGCCGACAATCCTATGGTAGGCCTATTTGCAGGTTAGAAATTTTGAGGAATCTATTTTGTCTAAAAGTTGTCATTTTAGCCGATCTTCTGTAAGTTATGATCCCGTTTGCCTTGTTGTGTTAAGAGTACATATAGCTTAGGACGTAATTGATGAAGTCGCAATGGTATGTAAAGTGCTCTGTAATGTGTCAAAAGGCATTGGAAGCAGTCGAAAACGGAAACCTAAAGTAATCGAAATTTATAGATTATGTGTTGTTCTCTAATTTTGAATATTTAGTATAATTCCCGATATTCACCATGTGGCTTGGAAGCGCTATCTTGAGGACAGCCGGTACTGTCACTCAGTTATCATATTTCACATTTTAAAGCGTTCTATTTTCAGTGATTGGTGTATCAGCAGGCAGCTGTGGTGGGGCCATCGCATTCCAGCCTACTTTGTTTTCATCGATGATCCAAACATTCCTAAGGGTGACCTTATTGATGATCGATATTGGTGGGTCTTACCTTTTTCTCACCTGCTTAGTGCTGTTATCGTGTTTAGGGTGGCTGCATGCACCGAAGAAGAAGCTTTATCCAAGGCTGTTGCTAAGTTTAATGTGGATAAAAGCAAGATCACAGTTAAGCAGGGTAACTATTTTTTCGAGATTTCTATCTACTTCTAAGAGTTATTTAACAGATGAGGATGTGCTTGATACCTGGTTTTCTGCTGGCTTGTGGCCTTTTGCATTAATGGGTTGGCCTGAACAAACCAAGGATTTTGAGCGGTTCTTCCCTGGCCATCTGATGGAGACGGGGCACGACATTTTGTTCTTTTGGGTAGCCAGGATGGTGTTCCTGTCGCAGTAATTGTGTGGAAAGCTTCCTTTTGATGAGGTTCAACGCTGATTGTTTAGTTGAATTTAGTTTTACAGCTATCTAGGTTTTTCTTCACGCTGTCATTCGCGATGCGCATGGTAATCTCAATCCTTATTTATAACATTTTTCACGCAACTTGATGTTAAGGAAGAAAGATGAGTAAGTCTTTGGGAAATGTGACTGATCCATTGGACATTATTCATGGGATTACACTGGATGAGCTCAAAAAAAAGCTTGAAGAAGGAAATTTGGATCCAAAGTATATTATTGGGTTAGAGACTGCTGTTCTTTTATCAAAATGATTTGATATTACGCAAGCTAACATTTACCGCTTAGGTATTTTTTCGTTTAGAATCAGATAATTGTTTGCACTCGTTTATTTATAGCCATATGGCAGTCGACAAGAAAGTGCATTTCCGACACCTGCCTCTGCGCCAATCGAGGTCAAAAAGCCACAGAAGCCGAAATTCGAAAGGTCGAAATTCCCATTTTTGAACTTGGCAAACCAGTCACGGGCAGTCCTTTCAGCAATAGCGTCAATTCCGTACACAGCGCAAATGTCTCTGGCAGCTTCTGTGGCTTTTTGACCTCGATTGAAAG
This sequence comes from Ditylenchus weischeri, assembly GCA_029231635.1. NCBI lineage: Eukaryota > Metazoa > Nematoda > Chromadorea > Rhabditida > Anguinidae > Ditylenchus > Ditylenchus weischeri. Next base: position 3,672 of record JAMRYI010000594.1, on the reverse strand, counting down.
CGCAGAGGAGCAGGTGTCGGAAATGCACTTTCTTGTCGACTTGGCAATCCATATGAATGCTATAAATAAACGGAAAAATTAGTAGTAGGAAAAAGCAATTATGCAGTTTTGTAGAGCAGAAAAATGCTACAAAATGGTATAAAATGTCAGCTTATGCAGTAAGCTTATCAAATCTAAATTTTTGATAAGATAAAAACGGCGGGAACTTATGCTACAACCCAATACTTATCTATTGGCACATTTCTTTTAAAAAATTCAGGGAGTTATCTACCGCTAAGTCTGGTCTGCAGCGTGATTTCAAACTGGGTATTCCAGAATGTGGTGAGATAATTAATTATCGGTTTGCATTAGGTGAACAATAATTTAAAGAAACTGATGCTCTGAGGTTTGCTCTGTTGGTCATTCAAACGGACGGGACATCAATTTGGATGTTTTTCGACTCTTGGGATACAAAACTTTTGTAAGATACGTTTCATTTTCTTGTCTCTTCTTATTATCTGGCCTGAATTCAGGCAACAAGATTTGGCAAGCCTACAAATTTGTGATGATGAATTTGCCCAATCTCTTCCCACTGGAAGACAAATATAAGGTCAGCTGATGGTATTGATATAATAATTTTTATGGTTGAGATATTTTAGCATTCCCGACGTGAAGATGAGGTGGACAGGTGGATTCTCTCTCAGCTCTCTTCTCTCTTCTTCATTTAAAAGTTGACATTTACAAATGTGACCCGCATTTGCAGACTAATATTTGTTGCAGTAACCCAGGGTTGTAAGTCGGAAAACCCCAAAATTAGCTAAAAGTTTTAAAAATCAGCTTTGAGGTCGAAAATCAGCCAATATTTTTTAGAAATCAGCACAAAAAGTACTTCATTCAGCGCAAAGTAATGACAAAACAATTCAATTCAACAATAAAAACACCGCGAAAATTTTTATTCAACACTTCAAAATTATTATTTTAGGTTCATCATAAAACATGTGAGATAAATGATGGTGATTTTTCGGAGACTCCCAGAATTGCTTGATAATGACCCGAACTGAAGTAGACTGGCAATGACGGGAGCGTGAGGTCTTGTTTCAATTGGATCTGAAATCAACAATTATAAGTGAATCAAATTAAATTTAAATCTCTACCGTGTTCTGAGAGTTGGCGAATAGACGATCCATCCTGTTGTGTCGCAGAGAAGAACGTTCACATGAAAGACCCTGGAAGCTGCCATGTCAATGTTTTCTGCCCAACGGTTCCTTTGCCATGCATCCTTGGCCGGCTTTGCAATGTTCTTGATGTCATCGATTTCATTGTCCAACAGGAATAGCGTGCACCAGTCGTCGCCCTTGTGTTGCTTGAGGTATTCTGCGACAATTCGGCGCACTTCCGCGTGGCTTTCTTCTGTTCCGAACAGGCATTGACCGCTGAGAATCCTTGGTGAGCTTGAGTAACTGCTGCTGTCCACGTTCATGTGCTTCATCAATGGATTGCTTTTCACTTCCTTGCGCATGCACCGATCCACTTTCCTTGCCAGCAATTCATTAAGATTCCAATCGAAGCACTTGGCGTGATGAGTCCCCCGGTTGCGCTTGAATTGGCCATTTGTTTCAGTCATAGTCGGCAGCGGCTTTGGTCTTTCATTTTTATTTTTACTAAAAAGAATTTTTAGTTTTGAGAACATTGATCAAAATCTTACTGTCTGCAGTCGATGCATTCATACCGTCTAGCTTTCTTCTTCTTGTAGACATGGTAGACTTCCCCTTGCTTGACTGCCATCAGTCAAGCAAGAGCTTTGTTTGGAGAGAGCTAAAATAACAAGTAAAAGACGAAAGGAACAAAAAAATAACTTGCATGACGTCTTCTTTTTTGAGGAATGGATCATTTGAGGCTTCTGCTGGCAGGTGGTTGTAGATTGTTCGCTTCGGCATATTTCGGTTGTATTCTGTTTTCAAGAATTGGACCACATCCGGAAGCTCCACTTTGTTGTTTTTGAGAGACTGTAGCTTGTCGACCACATCCATGCAAATTCTTTCCTCTAAAAAGAAAGAGAAGAGAAAATATTGACACGACAAAAGCTGAGAGAAAACGTTGTACAATGAGAACAAAATAAAATGTGAAAGAAAAATCATAAAAAGGCGGCAATTTAAAATGGCACAAAAAGGGCTAAACGACTTACGTAAGACATTTGGCCCTTTTGTGCCAAATGGCAAAGGGCCAAACGCTCCTATGCCGTATGGAGCATATATGCTGTACCGAAGGACTTGGACGCTACTGTTATAACCACCGATAGACACCACCCCACCCTCCTCCCATAATGGGACATATGACGTATATGTGTCATATATCACGTACCGTATATTCTCGATTATTTGGTCCGGGTATCTTCTGAATTTAGTATCCATTCTATGAGGAGTCTTTGAAGACCCCTGTGCTCCAACTTCTCTGAGATACAAACAGGAAGTGGTGAATCCGCGAAGGTTGGTTTTTGAGCCGTCTTCCTGCAACTTGTTAAACTTTTTTTCAGAGTCGCATGCAGCTAATTTGACAAGAAGCAAAAATTTGTAGTAGTTATTTATTTGCTGTTGTTATGTAATGCGTGATGGTGTTTAAATAAATGTTTGGGGGATTCATTGCTGTTTTCATTATCTTTTGTGGCTAAGCTGTGGATGGCTTAGGCTTGAGAACATTTTCCGGCTTTTGTCTGCCATGCACCGTTTATAAAGTTTTACCTAGAGTGTGAAATAGAAAATTTTCCGGAAAACTTTCCGGACAGAAAAAATGCAGAAAGTTTTCCAAAAATGGAAAGAAATAAAACAGGAGTACAGAAAATCCCTGTGGGCCGAGGCCATGTTACACCTCATTTTTATGCGTTTTCACTAGGTTAGGAGACGGTAAGTTACCACGGTTAATTACCGGTAACTTACCACAACCTGTATAACTCACCGAAATTCGGTAAGTTAGAAACAGTTAACTGCAGATAACCGTACAATTAACTCTACAGTTAACTGCACAGTTAACTATATACTAACACCTGTCAATTTTTTGCCATTTCTGTCCGATTTCCCACCTCAACAACAAATGGAATAAAACAATACAGTTTAATTCTTTTATGAATTTGACGTATTTATGGCTGACTTTAATTGAATTATTATTGTTATCATTTTTGTCCAAATTTGTCCATTTCTGTCCGGAAAACTTTCCGATTCTTTTCTGTCCGTACAATTTCACAACCCTAGTTTTACTGCTTACAAGTTTGCCGAAAACAGGCTTCAGAAATCATGTAGTATAGCCTATATAGTATAATTTCAGTCTCCAAACCAAAGCTGAGACTAAGGTAAGGTTCGATGGATCTTTAATCCTTTATAATAGACACAGGGCAATTGGGGACTTAGTTTATTGGAGAAAAAGGAGCAAGTGAATCGAACAGGACAGCACACCATCTGATCCTCAAGGCAGCTAGCTGCAGATTATAAAAAAAGTCTGTCTTCCGGCGCAGCGGAAGACAGTCCACCCACAATACACAATATAATCAGATAACACCAATACCAGCTAGCTGGAAGCAAGGGGTTTTGGAATGGTGTGTGTTTTGCAGACTAATGGGATGGGGACTCCAAAGAGCGATCAAACTATACATACAACACCTCCCCATTTTTTACTGGACTTGCTGGTCCTCTTCTAAAAGGT